>JAHZNF010003901.1:0-11169 GCA_027744215.1 Troglopedetes dispersus | reverse complement strand
GTATTCGTCCGTACCACTAAACTCCCAATCCATGTACACAAAAACCGAAAAAGAGGCAGATTACTTTCCCGGTCCTCCTCAGATGTACATAAAGGATTATGAAATTTTAAATATCAGAATGGGAACCACGTTGTCTCCACTTCGCCAACTCAATTAAGCAAACAATTTCCACACCGAGGACTGTTATAATTATTTTGAATACGACAAACAGGTTTGAATTAAAGAAGGTAATTTATTAACTCATAATTTGTATCTACGTTGTAATAGCTAGGAAAATTAATTTATTCAAATCTTTAAATGAAATGGCTAGGCAAAGTAATGAAACTGATCTCCATTTACAAAAGCTTTATAATTTGATCGTGAATAAATCTCAGTTGAGATCACATAAATATGTCGAACAAAAAATTTACATGAAATTATCATACTAAATATGAACATGTGTGTATATTGGTGATCATCTCCAAGAAATCAGGTAAGCCGTCGATTCGGCAAAGTCAGAAGGAATAAATGTAAATCGAATTTGTGTAAAGCCTACATCTTCAATTCATGTGTCATTTTGACTTGTTAGGTTGAAAGGCACGAAAAGATAACACTCATAAAGGTTAAAAAATTGAACTCAATACCACGAGTTTTCCCATCCTCTTTAACGACTGTTCGGCTCATTCAATTCATTTTAAACCCTCTTTTTTCTCTTCCACTCCGTCGTTTTCGCCGTCAATAATTCGCCGTCAATGGTGTCTACAAAGTGCAGCGTACATGCAGATCATACTACACATGAATACTACCAGCGATTCGACTACGAATATTTCACCAAATTTGTTAACCAGACGCATTATCCTTCCTGACAATGGGTATGTTACCCTACACGCGTAACACTTTTTATCCAAATCTATACGCCATATTTCCTCCTATCATCATGAGCATGATCACAAAAATGCAGACAAATTGCGATTATGATTTCATGCTTGAACTGTGAAGAATTCTGTCTGCCCGTTGTTAATTTTTTTTGTCTGTCAGGAAAAAATATGAGGCAAAAAATTCGCAGAGTCCTTTTTCTCAATTACGGACATTTAACAAAATGTATGTCAACTGTAGATTGTACTGCGAGTATTTTTTCTGAGGGAAATGACGTAATGGAATAAGGAGTGTAGTAGGTGAAAGGTACTTGAGCAAATAAGCGTTTAAACAACGACAATTTTCTCTTGATGTCCTTTATATGCTACTCCGTGTTTACACCTGCAAAAAATACGCTCCGCATAATATTAAGTAAAAAATAAAAGCAAGTGACAAGTGACTTATAAGTATTGACCACGCCACAAAAAAACTACCAGGCACACTTATATATGTCCTTCTGAAATGGAAGAATACGTAATATATCGCTGGTCAGCGCTCGTTAAGCTTAAAACGTGAAATTCTACGTTTAACAAGATTCATTGAAGGGTAATTAGAAATTACTTTTTACGAACATGCATAGAAGAAATGGTGCTGCCTTACACAAACAAGTTGTTTGTTTGCTTAGTGGATTTCATGATAACGTTTACGAAATTGTCAAAATGCTTGCGCATGTGCAAAGTTGCGTGTCCACATGCGTTCCGCAGTTATGTACAAATTAAATCTACTACCACAATTATTGCATTGTTTTGGATGGGCATTTTATCCAACCGGGGTTGTGATGATAGACGGATTTTTTTCCAACACACTAGCAATAATTAACATATTAATTACAACAAAGGACAGCTGATGCCTTGGAGCTAATTAGCATTCAAGAAACCACCTGGTTCTTATTACTCACTCACAATCACTGAAATTTATTTAATCCTCATCAACAACGACATCGTAGCTTTTGATGTACCAACAAACACTTGTTACTCTTATAAGAGGGCCGCCATCATAACAAAGAAATTCATGCATGCAAATGTAAACCGCATGGACGCTGCAGAACCTGAACGAAGAGTATTATACTCTCGAAAAAAATGCTGCAAGGAAGGACTGAAGACGAAAGCAAACTATAAATTTTACACGCAGCTCCTGTAATTATGTTTTTGCTTGTTAGCCAGACACAAACAAAGTATTATCTGTCCAATCCAGCTGAGCTTCGTGTCCCTTCGGAAGGAAAAGCTTTTTTGTTTAACAATGAAAACAAGAACTTTTACGCGTCACAATCTTCTGAAACAGGCATGATAAAAACAGGTAAACTGGCTTCATCATCAATTCTTTGTTTAGTATTGTGTATTAAACATTCTTTTATTTCAGGGATTTAAATTGGTCAAATAAGGGAATAATAATACTGAATCATGATTCTTTAAGAAGGTAGGAAGTCAGCAGGGGGAATGCGATTAGAAATTTATGATTTTACAGTCATCCTCCTCCTTGCCCGTGGAAGCAATGCAGTGTATTTTCAATTTGCAATATCATTTAATTGAAAATATTTAAATGAAGTAATTTTCCTCGTTTTGAAGCTAATGGGGAAGATGATGATACACTTTTAATCTCAACAAAATGTAAATTGCTTACTCAGCAAAGCGTCATGGAACTGTTAGGTGAACGTCAACAGCAGGGTTTTATGAGAGTTTTTACATCCCAAACCAAATAAGTACGACACGGTATCAAAACGAGAGAAGCCATATTTTTCTCAAGTGAAACCAGCCACACTGAATTTCCGCTATAAGGTTAATTGTAATTGTTTTAGTGGTTTTACGTGACTGATAGGAGACACCACCACACCATCGCCTGCTCATGGCAGCCTGTCCATTTTCTTTCCTGCAAAGCTGCTGGCAGAAAGAAATCTGAAGAAAGAAAAAAAAACTGCACCATGAAGTTTTGATGGAAGATGGCAAAAAAACGCAAGCAACCTGTTTTAACTTTAATTAGCATACATCCGGCTCCGGTACTATGAACGTTTCTTCTAAGAGCACAGATTGTTGCACACCTTCCTCCTCATTGTGCAATTGTATTTATTCAGTCAAAAGTACGGTGTGATGCAATTTAATAAGCACTACTCCTCAAACTCCCAATTTCTTTCTCTCATCCACTCATTCATTCAGAATGACTGAGTGACTGACTGACAAGCAACATATCATCACAGAGAAAAAAAAGGGATGACTGCATGCAGGCAGACGTCATTTACATAGGAATAAGTGGTATTACGTGATATTAAACTAATGGTTTAGTAGTGCACTGCTTTTTTTCCTGGTATAAATGTGCATGACGTTTGTGTACACAATAAACCACACGAACTATACTACACCTACACACTTCGGTTTATCATTTTGAAATGATTAGAAGAAACCCTTTATGCTTGTCCGTTGTTTCTTTTCAAGTTTTATATCATATTTTCTGTCATATGTATAAAAACTTACAAGATTATTGTGAAGGCGGACTGGTACATTGCTTCAGCAAATGATGATGTATTACGTGCATTTTTATTATCCAATTAAGGACTAACGTTAATGATGATGACAATCTTTGCGATTATTACGGACAAAAAAATAAACCTCTCTGCAACATTATGTACGTTTTTACGGTAGCAGATTAAATACTCGTCTATTGCTTGCTTGAAAACTGTTTATTTTTAAGTATTTCTATATAATTTACAGTTTGTCAACCACGCCACTTGCGGGATACGGATGAAGCTTATCAGATGAACCGAATAACGATAGTCGTTACACTGCTCGCTTTTCCTCTCACGCTACCTTTCCTTTTCTCCTCCTTCGTTGTCTCTACAAGAATTGTTTATAAAACTGTCATGCATAAAGCGAGAACAATTAAAGCGTCAATATGTGCAAATCGAAAGACTGAAAGCGTTAGCTCGTGATGGTGGTAATGAGGATGACGCTTCACTATGACTAAACTACTGATCCTGTATCAGCATAATCTTCGTAATTGAGATGTTATACTACACAGAGGCTGATAGTGTGTGTGCATAAGTTGTCGAACAAAGAAACTAATCCAGATGAGCAAAGTGCATAAATCCAAATCAAATTGCAAGTTATTGCGATCAGGGCCACGCCGTGACACGCCTTTCCTTTCGGGAAGACTCAAGCCTTTAAACAATTTTCTCTTTTATAAAACAAATACAAAATTAGAGTAAGTAAGAAGTGGTGATTTAGCTAAGATTCATCCGTCCCTCAATTCATTTTAGTAATGTATATCCTCTTCCTTCACAAAAATGTTTTAACCTTATTACTTACTTTCGTCTGACAACAGTAAAAAATTTCTAGATCAAATGTGCATTCTTGTGAAAGAAAAATCATCATCATCTAATTTTTGTGACAGTGGGTTACTCACTTATTTTTTTTACTAACTTTAGAACATCTATCGTGTAAAACATATTCTTTGTCCTTCTTTTTTGAAGGAAATGCAATTCACTGTTAAAATTATACACATAAGTTTCTGCAACACCATATCGAGGGTTGAGCACATCTCCTTGAAACCAAAAGGGCTCCAATTTTTTCTTTAAAAAAGGAGATAAATCGGAATTGATTGCTGTACGATTATCGACAGGTGCTTCAATTATCTCAAGAGATCTTACGGTACTATCACCGACTCGGCAGCATCTTCAGTTCACATCACACTATATACATAGGCACGTCATCATAACGCCAGGAACTCCACATACATACTAATAAAATAATACCATGGTATAAAAATCTTGTGTGTATCCTTCTTGATGCCCGTTGCACGCTAGTTTCATTATTACTTTGAAGAACACATATTACAGATCAACCACATCAGCGTCATCATCATGATCAACATAATACACTCCATTAATGACATTATTGGTAAAAAAAGCACAATGTTTTGCGTCGACTCATTCTTTCTCGCTGTGAGTTGTGCAGTTTGAGGAAAGGTATATAATGATAAAAATAATAATAGTAATAAATTTTATCCTGATAATCAATGACTCCTCTTGTACCCTATCTACTCCATCTTATTGAAATAAAATCTTCTATTCTATCATTCCCCTCTTCAAGAATAATGGAGCAGAGAAAGAGAGAAGCCGAAGAATGGGTTGTGAAGAAATGCAATACAAAGAGATCGTTCCACTGGCCAACTTTTCTTGAACAACAACAACAAAAGCACCCACAACCACCATCGTCATCATCATCAATACCATACAACTTCTTTATCTGTTGCACCATCACAAAATCACATGAGGAAAGAAAGAAGGCTTATTACTTTTAAAAGATATTTTTTTGACTCGCGTGTGTAGATTCCTCCTTCTGCTACTGGTTTTATGGGTTCGCCATAATAAGTCGTTTCGTTAGTGTGCTTGAGAAAATAGGTTTCAGAGGTGCACATGCACATTTAGCTACAAATGAGCGAAGTTTTTTGTTCCTTTGTCATTCGAAACTCACTATAATTTAATTCATATCGGCCTTGCGTTTTATCCTTTGTATCGTTCAAAGTGGTGTAGAGTGGAAGTAGCAAGAGTAACATATAGCAAGCCATATATTACACTGATATTTTTATCAATTATAAAATGTAAGTAATCTTCGTCCATCTCAATTTGTCATTTTCCCATGTATCAAGGTAGGGTTTCTGAGTATTTTTAATAGCATTTTCATGAACCACATGTAACTTATGCTTTTTAAAAAATCTAATCTTTTTGGTCTAACAAGGTAATGCACGCTTTAAGAAAAAGGATTCCCTAAGAGAGATATATTTCAATCTACTTTTTAACTAGCGATTTTGATCACCGGTAATTGTTACAGATGTAGTACCTATAAAGGTAGGCTACATATATGTCGACTGGTTGTAATCTGCTGCATGCTTCTGAAACCCGCTTTCTTAGCGGTTATTACAAACGTAAGTTCAGACTTATCAAAACTATATTGATACAACAATAGCTATCTTGCACTATTTTTTCACTTAACTTACGATGCATTGACACATCTTCAATCCAATTGTAATATTAGAAAAATCGTGCTTGATTAATTGAGTACAGAAGTGCTGTATCGAACTGGCTTACTTTTGTACTGATGTGTACAATGCATACAGTTATCAGTTTTGCAAAATGTCACTCTTTGTATCCGGATCTAAAAATTTGAAGGAGCAAATGTTAAAAAAAATATCAATTTCTTCTGTCGATTAAATGCAACACGATCTTACATTACCCCATACTGAGCTTCTCTGGTAAAGTCGTGCTTTGCGCTGATAATAATACGCAATTATACCCGATAATGCATACATTTAAGCTCTTGACAGTTAAATGATCATTGCTAGCTATTAACTGATGATGGTGGAGAAGAAGAGAGCCAAATAGATTGAACGTCCTTTGAAACTATTTGAAGGTCTCACGAACCAAAACAAAACTTTTTTTTCAAATTATTTATTTATTGCTGAAGAATTCTGCACGTCCTCTATTTTTGTTTTGAAGCCGCAGAAGAAGTTGCCTTCAAGAAGCATAAAGCAATGAAATCTTGACTATTGCAGTATTACTACAAGATAGGAGTGATCAATGCTACCGTCAATTTGAATCAAGATGTTTTTGTTAGTTTGTAATGGATACGTTGCTATTTTTATTATGAATATTATCGTTCTTCGGTTATTTTATTGGTATTCAGTTGTCACAAAGAAAATAAAAATGAAGACATGCTAGTTATATAGAAGGAAACCCATCTGCTTTCATATTTGGCCACGTATTGTTAATCTACCGCCGGTATACGCAATTTCAATTATTACGGACAAATTGCATGCTATTCATGTCATGTCCTAGTCTTCAATTGAACAAAGTGGCTCATTATTCTTGACAATAAACCGGCCAGATAAATAAAAATCAGTACAATGCCTTTAGTTAAAGCTTGGCAGAATTTATACAGATACATAGATGAAGACGACTAGAAGTGAGAAAGACAAATAAATATGTATATATGCGCTTGCAAATATATTGGTCATCAGATGATTGAGCAAATACAGATGATATTCAAGCAATTTATTATAACAATGCAAAATATTTATATCTCTCCGTAAATTTTATTGATGACAATGCAGATCGCCGATGAACATAGATTTTTTTCCAAACATTGTGTAAAAACGGAGGCAAGGTATTCGCCTAAAAAGGACGCTCATAAAATCACATGTTGAGGGCAAAATGCATTATGTCCAAAATGTGAAGGTAATAACCAACTTCTCTCACTTCATGTTCACTCATTTTCCCTTATTTCTTCTTCACAGTAAAGTTGACTGCGTCGCAGCCGACGAGGACAATTTTGGTAATGAATCAGTCAATTCAATAGAAATCATAATTACAAATAAATATTGTGATAATACAGCGTAAAGTAGATATTTTTTAATTTATAAGGTGCTACCAGTGTAGACTAATGTAAGTACTTTCAACTGTTCGAATATGTTCGAGTCGTTATTGTATGCAGGCATCTTGTTGGTGTTGCGCCAAGGTATTTTTTTTCAACTGGTAATAATGATAGTGGGAGTTACTAACAGTAGTGGTTGTACATATGGTACTAGTTCACTAAGTGCTGACTAGTGGAGTACCAGTGATATTATGATGCACTTCTTCTGAAAGCACATAAATATAATGCAACAGTGCATGCTTCCCAGTCCGCTTAATTTTCTAAAGGTTAGGGTCGCTTCCATAAATTCTTTATTACATCACCTTACAACAATGATGATTATAGCGTATTGTCGTCATTACCTGTACTCTGTCTTCCATGAATATTACATTGCATGTAGGTAGTAGTAGTAAACTGACCCTAATATTATTATCCAACGAGCATAGGTACGAGTTACCCACCGAGAGTGTCTCGCAAAAGTTTAGAAGGAATGCAAACGCTAAACCATGAAATTTGAAATGTTTAATACCTGAATTTTTTTTAATTATTCGGATCTGCTAGGCATAAAAACAGAGCGCATAAAATTTAATCGAACTGCGAACTGACGTTGGTGGTGGTTCTAACAAAATAATCCAATGAAAGATTAATTGTTGCAGTTTAGTCAGAATTTACATGAGATCAAAGAACTTGTTCATACACGCATCTCCCCCCCCCACACACAAAGAATTTTATAAAAAATCATGCGTAATATTTGTGTGAAAGATTTGAAGATAATAATACATATACTGCGCTGATTATTTTATTTTAGTTGTGAGAAGGGAAGAAGAGCTCACAAACCTACCGAGAAGCACAATAATAAGTGTACAAAAAATGTGTGTGTGTGGAGTATGAATCAGTAACACCTCTTGTTAGACAAGCCTTCTCATTTCTTTATTGCACAAGATTGTAAAGAGACTTTACGTGAAGATTTTTGTTAGTTAGTTGTTCAAAGCTTAACATACACCACCAAAATTTGTGCTTTTTTTCTATCTCTCATCTTCGCTAAACTAGGAGCAATCGTTCGTGCATTCGTAGGTATGCGTTATGCACATTTTGCATGGTATTGTTGACTGACTGTCAGAATAAAGAGTAACAAGGAAAAAGCTGCTGGCATCATTGCATCAAATCCTTCATTGTAAACCACGGCACTTATTTCTTCTTGCGTCGAGCAAATATAGTGTACTTCTGCAGCACATGAAAGAAAGAAAGAAAAAGAAAACCTGTCTTGAAAAGTAAATCCTTTTTAGAAGGGGTAGAGCTGCATGCAAGTAGGAAACAAAACATTTTTATATCAGTTTAATGTAGTAGTTGTGGTAAACCTTTATTATTATGAACTATGGAACTTTTTGAGCGTGCCGTTTCACCCCTATAATAACTCAGTACAAGATTAGCCGTCTGACTGAGCACATTATCTGCAGAGAAGAGTAAAAGGTAGCTGATTGTTGCGAACTATTCTTTTATGTGTGTTGAGGGGCAATTCAAGGAGCGCTGATTGTTTCTCTTTTACCTTCCCCCAGTGCCTTACTTCGTGGTAATTAAACTCTTTGTTCAAATGAGGATTTATTATTATTGCTGTTATGCTTTATGGTTTTTATTTTTTCGTCTAAAAAATAACACTCCGCCGTGCTTTGAATTAATAGTGTGAGTGGTGCATCACATGCTTTTCTGGATCAGTGTTTTTATTCATTGGCGAAATCTTGAATTACTTTACAGTAAAAACAAAGCACAATACTATAGTTCGTTGGTTAAAAATTGCCGCAAAAGTAATGTGACACAAATTTAAGTTCTGAAAAAAATGCAGGCAAAAGTGAAGACAAATAAGTACTTTTAATCAGTTATAGCAACCCGTATTTACATACCCCGCAGCATTTAGCATTTCGTGAGCTATTAGCTTACGGATTATTGGTGACTGTGTTCTTGATCGTGTTAATAAAGTGAGGTTGACGAAGACAACTACAATGGGGAATCGCGGGATATTAGAAGATGAAGGCGTATGGAGGTCGAAATGTCGACTATCATCTCAGGTAACCCATTAAAAACCAATTGTTTCCAGTACACGTGCATTTATTTGCCTTTTGTAATACAAATTTGAGATTAGTATCAACGGTACATTCTTGAAATTAGAGTTGTTCTTGCTGCAGTTAATTTAAGTTACCTGTTGCAAGATTTATTTGAAAGGTGACATAGCTTCCCTGGAATGTCTAATTAATTAACTTGCAATTCATGTCACCAAAGCGCGCATTTACCATTTAAAGGTGAACTAAATATTTAGTCGTCCATTGTGACTCTTGAGTCACTAATTTTTAAAAAATGTAATTAAGGTGTTTGTAAAGGGTCAGCAAATGGTGAACTTGTCCAGAAAAAATACAATACGCAACGAGTCCCTAGGTTAATATTCCACTGAAATACAACCATTTAACTATTGTTTCTGGATGCATTGTGTTTTGTTTCGTCTGAAATCCTATGGTTTATTAATACATGGAATTCTAACCGATTGAATGTTTGACAGAAATACAATGAACGGAGCAACAATGAATCTCATGGTTGAGTCACATAGCCAGCTTAGCGTAATCAATGAATCACTGTCATTCCATGGTGCGCATTCACTTCGTATCTGTATTGTTTGAACATCCGAAAAAATTCCCACCTTCATGATTCCATCATCAATTTCAATCTGCAAAGTCAAGAAAATCAAAAAGTTTCTTTTTTTTACGAAGTGTTAACGACTTCTCCGACTCACCCTGAGCCACAACAGTTGATATATAGTGCCGCTTGCAGAAAGGTGAATTCTTGCACAACGTGATCTCCAATGTACCTTGAAATTACTCATAAACGTAACTGATCGAGTAATATGGTGATCATCGTTTCCTATATGCACTCCTCATCTCATCATGTCGTCGGTCGCTGGCGTCCTTTACAAGGTAAATGACAGGAGAAGTATGGAGTGGCCTTTTTCACATTATTTTGCTCACCTTATCACTTCGCCTGTATTGGTAACCGCCTATCCAGTCTGATATTGTTGAAAAGTAGTTCTGGCAGGTTTTTCCTTCCCTCAAAAGTAGTAGTCCATACTTACATGCAAAGCATGTACACACGTATGTACACAACTAAATTGTAATAATCCAATAAAACTTCAGTGGGAAAGGGTTCTTTAACCCATACAACATATTATTTGCCATCTCAAAAGCCAACTCCGTCTTGTCTAATTCCTCTTGATCCGTACCGACAACTTTCATTTCGACATGTAGATTCATGGACTTGACTCTATCAACCTCAGCATCAAGGGTGGTTTTTGCCATTTTATGTTTTGACATGGATAGCTTCATGGAATAATAAAAAAAACTTTCTGGCTGGATGAGATGCGAAGTATAGTGAGTGTGCAAACAAATCGGGAGTCTGTTGTACTCTGTCAACAGCAATCCTCCTGTCGTGTGTAGACTGGGAAAGATGTTTACGATCTTGTTTTACTTGTTGCAGCGTAATGAATTTAATTACTTCTATTTTATACCGCTTTCGTGATGTTTTCAATCTGATACGTAAGATGCATTTTTTGACTTTACATGTAAGAAGGATATATGAGCGGTGATACTCGATTGCTCATACTTAAAGTTGTCCTTCGACGTATCGTATTGTATCATTCGTTGACTTCAAGAATTCTACGTACAAATTGAGGTCCTATTTTTTACACAAATACTCGAACGATATAAAAGTATATAAAATTACACTTTCGGGTTTATCGCAACGAAGATACATGTAAAACGCTTTTTGCACTTTTATCTTAGCTTTCCTTAACCCACGACGATGTCAAGGTACGATAGCCCGTCTTTATCAGTGACGT
>JAHZNF010003900.1:0-30541 GCA_027744215.1 Troglopedetes dispersus | reverse complement strand
AGGATTACTTAAGTGAAAGAAGAATCGAATAATATGCGCTAGTGAGCCGTATAAAGCATCATGATTTTCGTCCCCATAACATCATCTCTGGAGAAGAAAAAAATCAGAGAATCCAGTCAGGAAAAAAGTTACACATTCACTGGTTTCCCGCACTCCATCCAAACGGTTTTTTTTTTCGAGAGACTGGTACAAAAACAGTAAGAATGGGGAAATTCCCTTAAGGCTACAAATTTATTTTTTTCCCTTTTCCACCCTCTTACATAATATACTTTTATATATATACTTTTCCGTATACTTTTTTTTGCTGAACAAAATGTTTTGTTGTTTTCTTGTAGTTTCGTTGTGTTTCTGCCGGACGACTTGGCTTTATACACATGTTTATTGTGAGCAATGGCAGAAAATAAAGGAAGTCGGTTGATCTAGTTCAATATCATTCACACATGCCAGGCATGCCACAATTTAGTGTTTACCCGTCAGGATGACTAATATTGCTCACTTCGTGCGCACCAACAAAATGTACTTCAGCTTACGCAACAAAAAAAGAAAATGTGCGGAGCCCTGAAGTAAAGTCAAACTAATAGCGTTATCGATACATTTCTGTCCGAACAGTTTATTTTCATGCGTGGTATATATTTATACTATTTCAGGTGTACACTTATGCAAGCTTTTTCAAAAACTTTTTATATAAATATATACTTTACACGTATATAGTTAAGTATTGCTTATCTACCCTTTTAGATTCGATAATAAGTTTTGAAATGGTTTCGCTCCATTGGAATTTCCTCATTGACAGTTTATAAAGGGTAAAGGTAAAGTTGAGCGAGTGCATCGAGAAATGTACACCGTGCGCTAATAAACCGTGGTTCCTCAATTGCTCAAACTAACCTTAACAAAAACCCAGCAAGGTTTTGGCAAATTCCCTGTCCACTTCACCATTTTCCATCTCATTTCTTAATTCATTGAAGTTCACAAGAGAACAAAAATTTCTTAATTTGCCACTTGACAAATTTTACTACATTGAATATTGACTTGTGTGTTGGACGGAACCACACAAGGCATCACATGCCTGTGCACAGACAGAAACCTTAGGTTTATTCCGACACGTTATTTGTGGATATTAGACTCTTCTTATTTACAAGCAAGGTGATTTTCCAGGTGGCGGCGGATACGAATGACAAAACCCATATTTAGTAGCAAATTATGTTACGAGGATCTATCCAGTGCATTGTTGACTTATTCCAATTGATCATTATTCCCAAGTATATACGATTTAGCAAAAAGCTGATTAGCTGTTTGAAATTCATCTTAAAATTTGCCATAAATTTGTGTTTTTCATTCGTATCCGCTGTCACCTAGAAAATCACCTTGCTTGTTAGATTCACACAGATGTCGTATAATTTAGCCAGGGATACCGGGGTTCCACCTATGCACCTTTTCCCATTTTTCTCACACAAACAACACCAAACCACCGCCAACAAGTATGAGGAAGGTCGAGGGAAAAAATATTATATCCAGTTCTATTTTTTCCAGTCGGAATGAGAAATGTTATTTTTTCCTCGTGTGGTTTGGTGTTTTCCTATTCCTTGCCCGCAAACACAAACGAACAAGTAGGTAAACCAAACTCTACGAGAAAAAGAAGAAGGAAAAAGTACTAGTTCCAGACGCCGTCTTTTTTTCCCTTTTTATAAGAAAACTACATGTTGGTTTGCTTCAATGGTTTGGAAAAGGAAATGATGATGCTCCTCCTGCTCTGCTGATGATGATCATCATCAGCAACACACAACAACATGATCTTTGTGATTCTTTCCAAGTATATCGAAGAAAAAAATATATATTTTTTTATTTCTTCCCTCCTCTCCTTTTTTTTTACTTCTTTACCGTTCCTCTTTTTCTTTTATATCCATCTATCTGACTCGACTGGCTCAATTATGGGATTCCGTTCACGATGGCCTTTGGCTCGGTTCATTTTTATCATCACCAAATCAATAAGTTTCACAGCATGCCGACCAGAGGAAAAAAAGGAGAGTGCACACATTATATTTGTACGCACACAGACAACACACACTCTCTAATATTATTGTGTGCGTACACAACATTCCACCTTATCTTTGAAAAAAATATATATTTATATGGACGCAACAACAACTACACACCACTTCTTGTTTTCCTTTACTACTAGTAGCTTCATGAATCCAGTAATAGGAAAAGTATTACATGCTCGAGTAAAATAAAAATGTACGACTGAATCTCCTCTGTGTGCACACATATATGCGTGAAGTTTAATACAATCTGTAACACTGATAATGTACACATGAGTGCTCACAGTGAAAGGAGGGGGTTGTCTTCTTTTCAAGAAGATCGAGGGAAAAAATATATGAAGGTACCAAGGCAGGATAAATATGAATCAGCTACTTGGAGTCGAAAGGGAAACTTCATCAGCATCACCACACCGTCAAAAACAGTCAGGGTAACTGGCTTAAGTAGTTGTAAGAAGAGAAATAATGGTTTCTCTTGTTTCCTCACTCTTTTTATACGGCGGAGGAAGATGTCGGAAGAGAGCTAGTAAATAAAGTATAGTAACGACTTACACGATTACGAGGCCGATGATGACGACGACCGTGAAGCCTTGGCTTCTTGAGAAAGATTCCCCCTCTCTTCTTCCTTGTCGTCATCATTCATATTATTCATGTGAAAAAAAAATCTTGATTTTCAGCCAACCATATCTATCATCATATTGGTCCTTGATAGAAAAAAAAGTTCATGTTTGGAGTCTTGTTGTTTTTTGTAATGCGTGCAGGGGAATGTTGTTAGAAGTTGCAAGGTTGCTACTTGTTTCCTCCAAAAATAACGAAATTTTGTTACAAACTTATTTTATTTTATTTTTGAATGAAATTGGAAGGATGCGGGATGATTGACGAAAGAGTAACGGAGATACTTGTAAAAGAAAATTCTCGTACGAAGGCTTGCTGCTTGAGCAAGGTACTCCGTTTTTTTCTTTATTTTAAGCATGAAATATATTCTTATTTGACGAATTTCCTTCCTGTGTTTCACAAAAAAATGTAGTTCATTCTGCTCTGGTGGCTGGGAAGATGAGAAAACATGGAAGGGGTGAGGGATGATCTGTACAAATTGTTGTGGAGGTATCGTTGTCTCAAATAGCGAAGGCGCAGCCCACTCAATAATCTTTTTTATATTTATGCGAAAAGAGCGATTCCAGAAGACGATGAAGCATGGGACGACAGTGAAGAGAAACTTGGAGAAGAATGTGTACAAATTGTACCAGGAATGAACAAATGTGTTTGACTTCCGGATGATTTTTTTTTAAAAAAAAGAGCAGATAGTACAGAACAAGCCCGTGACTTTTGGTTCTCCATCCGAGAAAAGAAAGAAATGTAGGGTGAGAAATGCCGGCTCTTTTTTTTCGCTGCAAGCTTTCAGCTCAAAAAAAAAGGAAGAAGAGGGGCAACGCAGCAAAAAAAATGTAGGAATTCCAAGAGTGATGAGCTTGTCTACTTTCCCATTTTCTTTGAATGGATATATGTAGGTTGAAGGATTAATGGATGTACGTGCCATGACTTGTTTAGGGAGGGGGAAACAATTTCACCGCCATCATCCTCATCTTTGATTCTGCCCAATTTAAATGCATGCGGGAATGAATACCCGCTCTTTTACATTCTCCCGTGTATTATCATATTATTCCATTGTGAAGGCGTTCAAAAATTTTCTCTCTCATGCTTTCGGCATTTGTAAACTCTTCAACGTAGACTTCCCATTTGCCACGGGAGTTGATGCTTTTATTTCCTTGTCATTTTCAAAACAGAGGACAAAGTTTCTGGTACACAAAACTTTTTTTTCTCCGCTGTCAAAACGTGCACAACTGTTTTTGCCACGTGAAAGTGAAACATTTTTTTTTTCGCAACAAAAAATTGTTCTGGAGGTTAGCTGAAAAAATAGGGTTAAGTTCTGATTATGAGTTCAATTTAATTACACATTAGGAAACAGTTCACTGCCCGAAAAACTCCTGGAAAAAAAGAAGCAGGCCAGCTACAAAAATCCTACTGATGCAGTTTCGCCGGGACAGTAAACTTCCAGTGAAACCTAATGCAATTAGGAAATGAGTACTGAGGGACTCTCACGTAATTGACATAAATTCAAGTCATTCCCCAACTCTCCGTAGAAAACTTCCCACGTCCAATTCCCTATTTTTCCTTATTTCTATTGCGACAGAAGTGGAATGTAAATCCGATTTTACGTAATAAGCCCTATTTACGAAGCATCGGTTTGATACAAAAAGAAACGGAAAGGAGGAAAGACCTTTAAATTTGTTTCCTTTTTTCCAATTCATCCGTACCACTCTTAATATTTCATTCCAGCGAGGTTATGCTATTTATTTTTTGGGTCGAGTCACTACTGTGACGTGATCCTTACCGCGATTCCGTCCGCATTCTTCTTTTAAAACAGAAATAGTCCTTGACGATGCCACTTAGCTACCCACAAGTCTATACTCGGAAAGCACACAGTTTACACTTTTATTTCACTTTCTGTATTCAATCCGATACACGTGGATTTTATATTGCATAAACCCACAAAATATGTTATCATTATCACGTTCGCACAAGCATCCTAAAAAAAACTCCTAGCGATTCTGTTTATATTTCGTACATTGTTTCAACTAAAAAGCGGAGCAGAATAAAAACAGCTTTTAGCAATACCGGATCTTTTTCTTCTCATGCTAGTTTCTTTTATTCCAGGACCAATCCTCTTTTCATACCCCACTCAGAGAAATGTGTTGTGAGTAATAATGAGAGAGTGGTAAGTAACCTCAATATGGGCTCTGAAATAAAAACCTGACGTTATTGATGCCCCGGGTGTGTGAGGGCATTGCATTTATTGAATGTGTAAGCATATGAACATCTAATTTCGGTGGTATTTTCTCTTTTCGGATGGAAAACCTATGGAAAAATAAAATGAGAGCGAGATGGAACAGATCGGCGGTAATCTTTAGGCAAATAAATGTAATTGAAAAAAGATGGCAACCTATTTAAGGGATCAAGTACATCTCCATTTCACACTACCTCCAAAATATCATTTTTGTTTCCAGGGCCGAGTGACTACACGTACTGTGCATATATGTGTTTATTTTTTGTGCTATAAGTCCGTAAAGCAAATTCAGAGAGAAGAAAATTCCTCAGTATTTTTTTCCTTTCGGCAAAAATATATAAAAACATGTCTATCAGCTCAAAACCTTAACGAACGAGCGGGAATGGAACGAAGGGAAAATCTCCGCAGAGGAAAGGAAGATAATACAGCGTATTTACTTGTATTCACATTGTTTGCAGTTAAGATTTGCAACGAAATTGTGTGTAAGCACTTTCGTGCTCAATTCCTCTTCAAGCCTTCCCCCACATACTTTTCGGGATAGTATATACCTTATGTATCTATATTTGTGCTTCACATATTCATTTCCTTTATCTCTTTTTTTATCTCATGGTCGTTCCCTCACAAACTCTCAAGTGAGTGTTGAATGAAAACAAACGTACTGGGAACACAAAAAAATGCTTTCAGAAAAATAGCGAGAAACAAGGCAAGAACAAAAGGGAAGAAAAATTGTTGCCACTCTTCCTGAAAATTGAGTAACCGACACTGAATTTTACTTGACTGTACTCAGCAATTATAACCTTGGATTCAGCTGAATTGGAAACATTTCCCCCTATTTTTAAAAAATATATATCTCAACTTTGATACTCCTGAAAGAAAGCACCCAATTTCAGGACAATTTCACTTTTCTGTGCTCATGCATCACGAAAGAAGGGAAAAGGTTGAACACTGCCTGAACTCAGAGGAAAATAGTTTGATCTCAGCTTTTCATTCGAACAATCCTTTACATGCTACATCGTTTTGAGTGGAATGCAGAGCTTTTCTTCCCTCATTCATGATCCACGATGATTATGATGAACTGAAAGAAATTCCGGTGAAAATTCTCCTTCTCAGGCACCCACGTCTGTGTAGGAAGAAATCGCTCCAACTATTATTTGCTGGCTCAATAAAAAGGGCGAACTAAAATCTGTGTTTTTTATTCTGAGTCTTTATACAAAAAACCGGAGATACCTATGAGAATATTTTCATAGATTCCCTGGACGCAATACCCACACACACACACACACTTTAACTATTTTCATTCTTCAATCTATAAGCTTTTAGTGTTGAAATTTTTTAGATTCTTGGCTCAATTTATCAAGTCAAAGTGGCTACAGGGAAAGTACGAACAAAGAAATTCAAGCGGTAAGATTCTTTCAAGTGATTTCAAGTGGTATCTTCACGAGAGCGATTTTTTCTCTCGATCTATTTTTTTGCGTGTAAACACACACACACACAACGCACGCATAGCTTTATCCAGTTCTGTGTGTAAACACACTGAGGCCAATATAAAGGACGAGGAAGGAAACGGGGAAAAATCAGAAGTGAAGAGGAATGCTGAAATTTATCACATAATAGCCATTGCGTAGAATTGCATCACCACAGAGCTGGAGTAATAGTTATGTACCACTTTTACAAATTTAGTTCACCCTTACTCGTCTCTTCAAATACACAATGTAATAGAGTATGTGCAACGCTTTGTTATGTAAGCTAAATGGTACGATACACGGGGTTTTCCTTTTTTGTTCCAAAAAAAGAAAGCCTTTGGAGAAACAAAAAAAAACAGACCAAAAAAGACTTTGTTTACGAATCTTTTTTTTCTGCTCAATAAGATACATTTATACTCTTCGTTTGTTTTTTGTTAGTTCACGGATCAATACATGCATTACACATTACTGGCATAAAAGAGTAAAGTACTTATTTGTGTTCCGCAATCTAACTGAATGGATAAGACTTCTTCTTTACACATAATAGAATGATTGACTGCGTATCAGAAATATTTTTTCTGGTTCTGCTCACCCATGCTTCCTGGTCACTTTTACACCTTCCTGAAATGCGGTGAGGCAGAAAAGCATGTAAATTCATACAAAATATTTGCCTATCTGTTCCAGGGACGGATTTTCCCTTCTGGGATGGGAGTCTTTTCACAAAACATGGTGTCGGTTGCACAACACTCATTTATGAATAAATCGGGGGGCGAAACAGGGAACAAATTACCGGAAAAAATGGTATACGAAATGGAGCAAAAAAATGTTATCTTGCCTGGGGAATCGTTAGCGAGAAATTTTTTTTCTATGAGCTCAAGTGGCTTCTTCTAATGTAGACAAGGAACTGAATGCTTCTTCCTTGATTTACCCAAAGAGCACAAATATAAATGAAAGGATCAAAAGGGATAACAATTTCGTGGCTCTCAAAATGAAGGGGAATGTTTTCCATCTTTTTTCCCAAAATTCAATTAAATAAAATAGCTCTCATATGTAGACTCAGTCAGTATCAAAACTGCAAAAAAAAAGAAGTTTCGGTATAAACATTTATATTTATTTTGAAGTTTGATTGTAGCAAAAAATGTTTTTATTCACCTCTTCTCTCTTTCTCTCAAACTGAGATCATAAAAAAGTACCTCCTACTGAGTGTTGTGCTGGATGTCAATACATGCCAATAATACCAATAGGGAAGTAGGTAGGCTTCACATTTTTTTGTGTTTGTGTGTCTCAACATGAATCATTCTATCGAAAAAAAAAGTTTTGTGCTGTGTGCGCACCATTGAATTAAACTTTACTTCACCAAAAACAAGTCAGAACTGGCTTTGCGATGGGATATTGAAAACTTCTACAAAATAATATGGATGCCGTAATTTCTCCAAAAAATAAAATATGTGTGTACAGGCTCAAACCATAAATATAGTTGAATACAAAATAACCTCTCTTCTGTGTTGCTGAAAGTGAACAAAAATATGAAACGATTATGTCCCACTTCTACAATATTTCTTTTCCTTGTCGTTAGTACATTGAAGTGCACACCTTTCTGCAAAAAATACCAAGTGGGAAGGCGTTTCTCGAAATACACTAGGGTTATCTTTGAAAGGGAGAATATAGCGACTGACTGGTGTTGAAGTTTCGACATGTCCGGAAAGTAAAATATTTTTATGTAGAAAAAAAATCACCAAAATACCTTTTAAAAGCACATCTAGAATGTTGTAACCAAAAGCTCTATGTTTTTGGTACTACATTAAAGGTAACTATTGCAAACGAGTTTCTCGTTTTGATATCATGAATGAAAATACGTGGTAGGTAGGCATCTCGTACACACAAGGATTATCAATAATAATAATAATACCTGTGATGTGGCAGCATCAAAGCTCCCTCCACACACACAATGTTTGCTACGTCATGCTGTGCGTGTTTCACTAAGATATTTTTTCTCTGATTTTTTTATGATAATTCATTTTTATGAATTTCTCACGTCCTCTCTGCCTTGCCTAAATAACACTTGAAGATTTTTTTTCTAGTATTTCTCTAGAATAAAATTTGTGTTGAAGAATCGCAGAGAATTCGTTAAGAGAGTGAATATTTGAAAAAATGATGGAATTGGGAGTGTATACTTTATTGTATATTTTCTGAGAGAAAACACAAAGGCGAAATGGAATTGATGATCTTATAAGTAGAGCTAATTACATGTTCGTTTTTCCCTAATAGCATTCCTGTCCTGTATCACTCTGCAGGATCTGCGCACACTGCGTCTCAAAGAAAACGTGTGGTTCGTGATGATGGACAATCACCTGATATCATCATCCTCATTATCATTACCCGACAGAAAAATTACTTGGCAATTCGTTTATCTCAGAAGTGGGTGCAAAAAATCTTCTCACTATGCAACGAATGGGGATCTCTGCTCAAGATTTTTTGGTAGAAAAAAAAGTACAGAAGCGTAGAGTCAAGAGTCTTTTTTAGGGTGACCTTGGGTCAGTCATAATTTTGCTGAAGGTCTCATTACCAAACATTTTTTGAGAATAACAGATGGAAAATCCTAATGTGTGTTGAGCGTGTTTCTGCAGACGATAAATCATGAAAAAAAACAGGAGGACAGGGAAATGTGTTTTCAGACAAAAAATATTTTTTAAAACTTTTTTTTTCAGTTTTAAACTTGGCATTTTTTATGGTACAAAGAAAGAAAAAGTGCATTTCTACATCTTGAAGCGGTTACGCAGACATGAAGACAGAAAATATTCTCTTTTTTGGTTCACTACTTTTTTCTTTTTTCTTTATATTCCATTCAACTGCCAATCTTCAGTTTCCACTTGTCAACAAGACTCATAAAGAAAGTGGAAAGAGAACATTTCAACTTTTT
Organism: Troglopedetes dispersus; assembly: GCA_027744215.1. Taxonomy (NCBI): domain Eukaryota; kingdom Metazoa; phylum Arthropoda; class Collembola; order Entomobryomorpha; family Paronellidae; genus Troglopedetes; species Troglopedetes dispersus. The sequence goes on along the minus strand of JAHZNF010003900.1, from coordinate 21,277 downwards.
TTGCAAAAAAAACGACTCCAAAAAAAGGAACATATTATCTTTTCCAGTTGAATGATTATCTTCTTGTTCTGTGCTCACAAAAGTAAATATGAACCACCCGAAGGAGAAGGAGCACAGCAGTTTGCCAATTTTTTTTGCGCCCTCCCTTTCTGTCTTCTTCTCACATTCGACNTTTTTTTGAAAAAAAAACGACTCCAAAAAAAGGAACATATTATCTTTTCCAGTTGAATGATTATCTTCTTGTTCTGTGCTCACAAAAGTAAATATGAACCACCCGAAGGAGAAGGAGCACAGCAGTTTGCCAATTTTTTTTGCGCCCTCCCTTTCTGTCTTCTTCTCACATTCGACATCTTCTTGTCATCCAGTATAATATATTTTTTTGTATATGAGCACAGTGTAATTGTTTGCCCTTTTCGTAAACTTTACGACCACACACCAACCACAAGATATCAAGTGTCAAATCTTGTATAAGATCTCTTGCTCCTCTTTTTTGTCTTCTTCATGGTTCGATCAACAAATGGGTTTACAAAGAGGGAGCGAAAGATAACACACATCATAATGCCTGAGTGCATGTATGCCCAACACACAGAAGAAAATGACTTTAATGACCGTCATGAATCATATTTCCATGTCTCCAACTATAAAACAATTACAGTTGTACATAAACAAAAAAAACGAACAAGTATTTACTACACCACGAGTCCATGCCCACTTCATAGAAGAAAGCAGTAAAGTTTTGGGGAACATGCACACGACATGTTCAGCTAGTTTACTAGCTTTATATAACTACGTAGATATTTATGTATGCACAAAAAAGTAAAAACTTGTGGTAATCCATATATTAGCTCGAGTTTGCCCAACTCAAGTCAGAGAAAAACAAGCAGAAAAAAAATATATCGTATTCCATTATATCATTTCTTCTTCTCCAATTACTGCACGTTCGTCTGACGTTCAGCCATTAAGATAATGGAATTTTTATGCTTCATGTACTTCGAAATGTCAGTGGAAGCAGCAGGAGCACTGATTTGCTTTGGGGATGAGGATACACATATCATTGTCGCAGACAATAGTATTTTTTCTCCTTTCAACTTTCATACACCTTATTATTTGTTTGCCTGTATTATATATGTATATTACTGATATGAAACCCGCAAGTTTTTTATTCTCACCGACACATGTTTTAAGATACGGTTAGGTACAGGCATGTATTTTGTAAAAGAGGAATGTCATGGTGGCATCATCATCACCGAAGATATATATGCCTTGCAGTACACAAAATATTGTCAGATCTGTTTCTCATTATTATTTCCCCTTAAATTCGAACCAGGTATCCACACAATATGTTTGTAGCAGTACAAAAGCCAAAATCCCAATAATTTGATTGTTAAATCACAACTCATATTTTGTTTTGTTCGACCGAGAAGGCGAGGAGGTTCCTTATCTTTCAGGAGATCTTTCTTCTTCTGAAGCCATAATCATGAAGAGAATATGATATATCCCGAAGAAAAATATCAATGAACTCTTCAAGATGTGCGCGTCATAGCTCGAAAAAAAATCGACATGGTTTCTATTTAAAAAAGTATTTTCCTTTTGGTGATCATCATTTGTAAGAAATGTAGGGAGTGAAAATCTGGAACTATTATTATGGCAATGCTGCTCTACAATAATAATAAGATTGTGCGTAATGCATTCATCTTTTATAAGAGCTCAGTCCTAAAAAAATATTCTACCACCAAAAGAATGAATATTGCAAAGCTAACACTGGCACAAGAATTTTTTTTTTGCAGGAGAGCCTCGTGCTCCACCAAAAAGCTCACAACAGTCATAAACATCTTGGTGGATGGTGCGCACTTTTCTTTCCGCAAGATTTCACACAATGTAGCAAAAAAAATAATGGCTTCTGAGCTCCTTTCCTGGGTTTCCCTTCCCACTTCCTAAAAAGAAAGAATATTCTTATTGACAGAATGCATCATCATCACCATCCTATGACAAGGAAAAGAGTCGGCGTCATTTGTTCTTCGGTAGTGTAGTACAAGTAGCAATAAAAGTGTGCCCAAAATTTTATGAGCACATACATATAATGCACACTATTATTCTCCAGATTTGAAAAGGGAATGTGCATAATGGAAAACCCATTATCTCCACAATAATAAATTCAGATTAAAATTGAAACATAAAGGTGGTGGAAACGGTTTGGAAAGTTATGCAAAATAATTCTTGGATATCCGGTGATATTTTAAGATATTTACTAAGCTTCTTCTCCAACTGACAATATTCTCCAGCATTCAATTAAAAAGTCTCCAAAATATATGTATTTGTAAAATGTTCGGAGAAAAATATATAAATTTTTTTAAATTCTGCAGTGATCCTGCGTGTGCATTATCCCTTCCAGGCTGGAATGCTTGCCGGTTTTTTGTTTTAAATACCAGGAAAACATCTGGCAAAGGGTGCAGCACACTTGGGCGGACAGGAGAAGCCATAATATAACATTATTCCAAGTAATTAACACAAGTGAAATGCTCAGAGTCACGATGACGATGTGACGACTAGAAAGAAAAGGCTTGCCTCGCTCTGTCCTTTTCATTTTAGAAGGAAGCGCACGTATTTCCTTGATGTAATACATTTGTGATGATAACACGCCATGCTTTATGTACTCACTCACTCGTACCCTGAACATTATCATGGAGGAGTAGGTTCATCATAGGAATAAGATGTAAGGAAAAAAGTCATTGAAAAAGCCAGAGTAATAATGCCGGAGCTTCTACCATGTATCTACATCATACTCACACGCTGCATTGTGTCTCATGGAAAGTTATATAAAAAAGAAAGTCCGGAGAAAAAGGGTAGAAAACGGAAGACAGCGTTTACTTTTTGGATACACTTTTAGTGCAAAAAAGGGGATAACATACATAAGTATATTTTTTTCATATGTTTATAAAAATGTACTAGATTTTCACATCCTAGTTACATGTATGCACATCACATAAAAATATTTCAAAGGAGAGAGAAAAAACATATTTCTAGCGAAAAAAAAACGTGGATGCGTGCTATCATCATCATCCTTTACTGCTACGTAGAAATGAGGAAGCAGCACAGAGCAATAATAAACAACATAAAAAACGTTGTTGTCTTACTTTTCTTGGCTGGATGGACTATTTTTTTTCTTTGATCGTGCAATTATAATTATTATTATACATTCACATAATGCTACAAACTTGTACATAGAGAACATATTTGATATAGCAGATATCCAGAGCACAGCAAATATTGGTCATACAACTTTATTATTTCGCTGGAAACAAAAGAGGTCTTCGTTCCCGTTGTTTATCTTGAGAGAGCGCATTACATGGAAACAAGTTGACGAATACAATTTTTTCCTCGTAATTTCCGCTTGCTTTTTCCTTACATTATTACTCCGAGAGTATTACATCACTCCTGTCTTTATGTAGCGAACAATAATAGGTACATGGTCCATGACGCTTAAAAAATAGATGTGCACTCTCCATTTACGGCGGATCGTGATGGGTGATGATGGAGATGTATTGTTTGGTGCTGGTCTGGAGGATGGTTGTAGACCAATGGGTAGTTTATTACGGTAGAGCTCATTCCTTTCCATAAGGATAACACCAAAATAAATAATAATCAGTTTCAAGGCATAAACCAGCTGAAAGATACGAATGGGAAATGAGCTCGTAAAAAATAACTTGGCCAATTTTTGCGTTTTCATTCGGGCACATGAAAAATAATTCCATACTTGAGAGTACCAGAAGATATTCTCAATTTATTCATGATGCTATGCTCTCTCCTCACAGAACACATTCATTTGTGTTTCCTTTTTTTAACAAGGAATTGAATGAAAATGCGGAGGAAATCTTTCATGATCTACCTGCTTAAAATTTAAAGAACCTTTTGAAAAAAAAGTCTCATCTTGAAAGGTAGATGACCCGCTTGTTTACTTGCATTCATAAAAAATACATAAGCTCGCAGGTTATAAATAGAGCACAAATCCTGTTTAGCCTCGTTGCTCACTTTATCAAGAATACATGGAGTCTAGGAATGAAACAAAATAATATATCGTTGTGTTAATGAATGCCACCCAAAGATGGATTTTTTTATGCTGCGACTACCCACGACCAAACAACACCCTTTCACTTTTATTTCCTGTTGGAAGCCACCAGTGAAAAAAAACTTTTTTTCTGAGGATGGATCTCGTCGTAGGAGATCGTTGGTAAAAAAAAACGTTCAACTATTTTTTCATGGAAAGAGAGAAATAAGTGTACATACCTTCGATAAATCTCATCGTATTATATATTTTCCCCCTGCTTTTCATTCACAACAATTCCCCATTGCCGTAATTGTAATAATATGTATTATGTTGTGCACACCAAAAAGACGTTGTTTTCTCTACTGCGGGAAAAAAATCTACGGGAGTAAGAAAAGAAGTTGATAAGGAGGTGGGAGGCTTCCACAAAGCCCACATTAACATATCCCTCCTCACCCATGAAGAACCAGAGGGACAGAGAGGGAGAAAGCAACAACGAAACAAAAGTGGTGATGGACAAAACTAGTTGGTTGTATACATCAGGGAATCCGGGGAAAACACAGATTAAGTGCTTCACAGAGAAAAAAAGGTCTCCTCTGTGCCCACGAAGTGACTGAGCAAGGAGAAAAAAAACTTCGCAATACTCTACACATCTCCAAAAACGGAGGAATGAGGAAAAAATGTGAAGACAGTGACTGTCTCCACTCTCCACGCTGTCTGCCTAGTCCCAACTTAAAAAAAACCACTCGCCTCTATTCCACTAAAAAAACTTTCTGAAAGGCATGCATGTTGTTACCACATTGGAGCAATGAGCAACTACAAATGGTTCCTCACCGCTGCCACACACACACACACACACACACACACACACACACACACAACCATATTCATGTTTGCACTGGTGGCACCATAACGACCGTGTGTGTATCCACAAAAAAAAGTTTTTTTATTCTTGAGGAGGAGAAAAAATGAAAGAAAATGTAAAATCCTTGCTAGGAGGCAGGATAACAAGAGGAGTACATCACAGGGAACAAGGTAAAGCCTGGTACATTCTACTTCCTGAAGTTAGCTAGCTGCCCTGCCGCTTTTTGTTTGAGCCACACAGGGGAATAGGAAAATAAAGAGACTTATTGTACGAAAGCTTTGAAAAAAATCCTTCCACTTTGGCTCGTCCATGTTTTTTCAAGACAACTGGCGAAGAAAACGAAAACACTTTGTAGGAAAAAAAGGAAGTGAGGAAAAATGGATGCACTTACGGAATATATTGGTACATAATATGTGTACACATAGGAACATGTGTGTGTGTGTGTGTGGAATGATGCATTCTCATAAAAAATGGATGGTATTGTGTGGATCCAGTCATTTTTTTGACAATTGAAATGCCCTTTAAAAATAAACTTTGCACTTACAGATAGCGCGTTATAATTTGCCCTCTTTTTTGAGAGAAGCTCCCAATCTTTTATTCTCCCTTTTCAGAAAATCTACAAGCCGCGATGATTATTGTGACTGAGTTGCTCCCATTTTTTCAGACAAATAAAGAAGTGAACTTTCTTAGAAAAAAAAACAGCGTCATCACATCTACAGTATTATTCGTTTCGTCGACATTTATTATGTCTAACAGAGTGAATAGAAGTGTTTAATGAAATGACACCCTGTCTTCGAAAAGCTAAAAAAAACAGCAACAACATCAATTTTTTTTGTTTGTGGTACTGGAGAAGCCACACATAATACATGTGTGCACACACATCATGCATTTTTCTCCTTGAAACAAGCAGTTTTGTTGATTTGTGCACTGTTCCCGCTTTCCTCAATCCCTTTTATTTGCGGGCAATTGAAAAGAATACTTCGAAAAAGCCCAGCTCAACTTTCCAATGCAGAAGGAGAAAACAAAGAAAATGTTGAGGAAACTCAATCATCTATGAAGAAGCCAACTTTACGCAAGCTCCCTTTTATCATGCCACATTACAGCGGAATTACTTTTTTCCCTTTGTAATGCTTCTTTTTTTTCGGCGAATTAGAGGTTCGCAACTACTTCTGGAATATAAATAAAAAATCAGGAAGTGTTTCTCCTATCTGTCACTGAACATAGGTGGGAACATGAAGGAGACTGGAGGTACATTATTTTTTACCATGTATAAAAAAAAGTTTCATTCAGCAAATTTGGCATGATGATTTCTGACCACAAATGGCCAACAACACATCTTTTTATCCGACACACTGTCTCGGCGGCCTAAGCCTTTCATCAGTGTAAAACAGAGTACGTGAGTGAGAAGAAAATCGCAGGACAAAAACTAATATTTGTTGCTTCCTCCGTGCAGATAGTGTACACCACGTACATGCATTTGTTTCATGGTGAAAAGTCAAGACAAAAAAAAAAGAGGAAAAAAATCTCTGGTGTGCTCCCTGGCAATTTTCCAAAGTTAAGGTAGTTTCGTTCGCTGGCTTGTTTTGTGCGGGACACCAGAAAAAAACTACAAGGCAGAATGCTACGCACACACGTAGTACAATTTCAGCTCAGAGCAGACATAAACAGAAGGGAAAAAGCTAGTGCAGCGAAAGCAATGCGAGTCTACAATTTTATTAGGGAAAAGCATACCTATTATTGTATATGCTTTCGTGGGGAGCCTTGTGCTGGAGAAAAAAAGGGAACGTGATAGAAAGTGATCTGATGTCTTTTTTTCTCTCTTGTCTCAAATAATAATAATTGAGCAGTTGGTAGTGGAAGTGGTGGTGGCACACAGGCGAGCATGGATACACGACACATACAAAAAAATGTATACATGTTGTATATGAAAATGGAGGGAAAAAAGCGCGCAAAAGTGTGTATAAAACAACGGGGAACAAGTGTTTCCAGTTTCACTCTACTTTCCCCGTGCCTGTCTCCATTTTTTTCCTCAAATCCCTCCAATTCAACTGTTACAGCTCTGAAGGAAAAATTTTTTTTCTCTTCCGTGTCTACGCTTTCTTTTGTCGTAATTCATACGCCTCCCTAATCCCTCTGACTTCAACTAGGTTTTGGAGTTGCCATATAAGAAAAATGTCCTGGCCACGTTTCAGCCTTTTTCTGTTGGCTCCCTTTTGCACACACCAAGTATTTTCCTTCTATTATATTATTCATCATATTGAATAAATAGTGGCACAAGCTCAGAAGGTCTGAGCGGCATAAGAATAAGGGCGAAAGCCAGGGAAAATGGTGGCACACAACTGGAGAAAAGAAGAAGAAAAAAACTGAAGGAAGCAAAGCACTAAATTCAATTAAATGCAGAGGAAAAACTGAAAACCTTGTTTTGCTAAAAATAAGAAGAGAGGAGGAAGGAGGAAGAGAAAAACTAAACTCTTTAAATTCCCTAAATCCAAATAAACACACGTCGGAGTAAATTGAATGGAGAGAAGGGAACTGGAAAAAGGAAATACATCCCAGTTGTTTTTATACCATTTTTCATTTACTTTTTGGAAAGTACTTAAAAATTTTATTACGCTACAATGCAAAAAAATGAGTTCGCCTGGGCTCTTCTACTAAGAAAAGACTACGAGTTCACCCGGCTCTCCCTTCAAATTCCATTCACATCACAACTCCGTTAAATGTTTACGAGTTTTTCATTGTGTATTCTCTTTCCATTATGAAAGGAGAAAAAAATTTTGGGCCAAAACCATCCGAAAAGACATCAAGGAGGATTATATATATACAAACTGGCTGCTTTCTTCCGAAAAACTTCTTTTTCTCGGAAATGTACACTATGAAAACGTACTCAAATGCTGATGAGCAAGGCTACGCAAAAGACCCAGAAAGCCTTTAATAACCAAGTTTATTTTTTGAGAGCACATCTTCTACATTACACGGCACAGGTGTCGATCAAGCTGAGATGCCTGTTGCTCCGCCCACTAAAATTTCCGTTCAATTTATTCCTTTCATAAATTGTAGTTTTCGTTTCGACGATCTTGAAAAGTCGACGCCCACGTTTTTTCGCTGAGAGACGAAAACTGCGCATTTGGAATGGGAAATGAGGAGCGTCTTCGTCCTTAATTATTATAAAAATTGATAAGAAAAGTAATTAGTCACCCGAACTCATTTTATGGAACACCCCTCATATTGAAGAAGCAGGTTGAAATATAAACACAAGCCAGAAGTGAAGCGTGTGGCGCCTTCTTCATTTCCCAATTTCGCTCATTCACATGCAACCTGCGCTCTTTACATGATAATGATTATAATGAGTGCGCTTAATTTCTTCAACATCCGCTCCACACTCCCATTCTCATTTATCATCACATCACACACAAACGGAGGTGCTCACAACACATATGCTGCAAAAAAACAGAAGAAGACTTCGACAACAATACTATTTTACAGACAGCTTGATGTCCTGAATGCACAAAAAATCCAAAACATTGCATCAATGCTCACACATGTCGTGTCTCCAAGAATATGACACGCGAGCAGTCAATTTTGCAAGGACAACAACTAACTCTGAAACCCCCCCCAAAAAAAATTGTTTCGTGTGTGAGACATGTTCCATTATAATATCCAAATTAACAGATCATTTTCTGCTGACGAGATACTGATAAAAATTGGTCCTTGGAGACAACATATCCGTAGTTTATTTTCATCACGACCGATTAGATTTTCGTGGATGAAACACGGAGAAGACTACTGAACAGCTTGGGAGTATCATATCAACGAAGTAATTTCCTTAAGAGGAAAATTATTGTATGTGTTAAAATTTCGAGGGGAGCAATATGTGATCATTGATAGTGCCTGAAAAAGAAATCAAGCTGAGTTGTGAATGGACTGCGAAACAACTCTATTTCCATCAGAAGTCCAATTCATCTGGGAACTCAGAACACAATAAAATCATGTACCATTTTAGCTTCGCGAGAGAGAGAAAAAAAGAGCTGCATACTGCGTGTTGGCACCACCAACCATATTTTTTTACAAGGAGAAAGCATAGTAAAAAACGAGGAAGAAGGACTCCTAACAAATTTGATCATATCCCAGCAATTTGAACAAGATAAACGATGCAGCAGTGGAGAAGTTTTTTTCTCAAATGCAGAATAAAAAAAAAGAACTCACGCAACGATCCACTTTCACATCATCAAGTCTAATGAACAAGGAATTAGAAAGTGAAGACTTGCACAAGGGTGAGCAGAAAAGATGTGCAAGATAGTGCGTGTAATATACTCCCTACTATGTTATGCATGTACGCGTATTTGTAAATGGAGTAAAATAAAAAAACGAATAATAATATAATAATCATCATCATAGAGGAGGGAATGAAGGGAGAAAATGTTCTTATATAAATATAATAAACATGAAGCTTTCCTTGATTTTTTGAACAAAAGAGAAGAAGAAGAGAGACTCAATGACTCGCTCCGTTTCTTCTCTGCAGTGCTGGGGAGGCAGGCAGGCAGGCAAAGGCATGACTTGAGGACAGGAAGTGGAAATTCAGTCATGCATGAGTTATGAGAGGAAATTATGCTCTGAGAGTGGCCAATTACTGCCATCATCATGGTTGGAGCGGAGGAGGCTGGGGAAAATAGAGTTGAAAAAGGTAGCTTATAATTTCCACATTATTTTTCATCTTTTATTTTTGGAAGACAATTCTGTGCTCTGGAAACACACCGCACCACACGCACACACTCGACACACAAACGGAATTTAGGGAGAGGAGAGAAGGTAATATAATAATGTATGGTTTTTAGTCGGTGATGATATCAGGGAAAATGTGACAGAAACAGAAGACGCAACATTGCGTGAAGTCTGCATTGTGGTGAAGTAGCTTAGAAAAAAAGTATTTACTTGTTTCATACTTTCGTAGCACCGTTCTTGAAACTATGACTACATAACATATTTTGAGACAAGTGTGTGTGTGTGCTATTGTGCAGTTCTCAAACCTCCATAAAGTATTTTTTGCTGGTACATCGAAATAATAAAATTTAGGAGTATTTCGCATAGTAGTCATAACATAATTCATTAACTATGCTGAAAAACATAACGCACTCTGACTGGTGACGTTCGTCACTGAAAGTGCACACACACACACGTATGTTACAATTAAGAGCAGTAATATTATTGTGTTTGGGCCATAAAAAAAGGAGCAGCTCACTTGTCAGTTTTGCTCATCTCATTTTCATACAGCTCATTCTCTCAGTCACTGGTTCACTACAATATCATATTTACTTATAGAGAGAATGTGGAGATGCATGTAAATATTCAATTTTGTCAGATGAATTGCAACATGGAGTCATAAATACTGGAGTCATTTATTATTACGGTATCATCGTCATCATCACTATCATTATTGCTCTTTGTCTAGATTTCTGTTCCAAAAGTGAACTACTATTTCCACGTTTTTTTTGCTTCTGCCACAAAACACACGCGAGGTTGAGTGTGGGATGCGAGAATCTCACTTTCTGTTTCATCTTATCCAATTAATAAGTTAACAGAATGATGTCGTGAAGCGAAAAGGTTGCCATGCTTCCTGACTGGAATAGCGAGGCTGCAGTAAGTACCTCACCTTGTCCCCGAGTTTCGTTCGCAACACTGACAATAATTTCGTTCCTTTTGTCTCCAACTCCTCTACCTCTCACAAATTTGAAATTAACAATTTTGTTCGGGAGTTGTAAATGGTGGAGACGGTCTTCTCTGCATTTTCCTCACTTTGCCGTGCTCCATTGTCTCCCTCTTTTTAGTGATGTGAGACCTATCCGCTACAACTCTCGTTGTAATAAACAACCGTGTGATTCTTAAGTAGAATTAAAGATGTAAAGGAAAGCATGGAGAGAGCAAAGGAGAATCAGGAAAGCCTCGTGTACATTTATGTGTCCACTTTCATTTGGAACGTTGAGAGTAAAATTTGGGAAGCTCTATTGTCTTCAGTGAAAATACTTTTTTGCTTCCGTTTTACTTTCTTCTATGTACATAGATATATCCCCAAGTTGTTGTCTGCCGAACAGGGCCACAAAAAGGAAAAGTAAAAATTTCCATTTCTCTCTGTTCCGATCTAAAACGGTACAAGGGTTTTTTTTAAAAAGAGTCACATTTGTATTTGGAAAAGGTAGTAAATGTGTCACATCCCAGATATATGTATATTACGCCAATTCCCCATTTCAACTGAGCGCAAAAGGAAGTGGTGCAAAAAACACCTTTTTTGAAAATACTGCTACCCTCGCCGCAGTATTTTATACTCTCTGGTTTGAAATATGAAGGAATAAATCTTTTGAGCAATGTACATATTTTCAAAAGCTCGAATAAAACAGGAAGGTATTTCCATTTCATTGTTTAAATGAGAGCATGGCAGTCTTCTCTCTTTCATTTCTTGGCCTTGGTTAGCTTCTTCCTGAGAGAATCTTATTTTTTGTCTACCTCGATTACCAGAATCAAAAAAGGGAGACGACACCGAGGAGCTAAAAATAAAGTCAGGAAAAAAATAATGAGAATAAAATGTGATAATTCTGGTTTTATACAAATATAATTTGCTTTTCATTCTCATGCCTTGCACAATCCAAATTACTTAAATCTCCCGAAAAAAAATCCATTGTTACCACGAACAACTATCATAAGAGAACATCCCTTTCCGCGCTGCATACAGAGTGAAATTTGAAGAAGCCCGAGAAGGAGAATGAAGAAGACAAGAAAGCAATGTTTTATCTTTTCAAGGAGAGAAAAACCGAACACAAGCTATATTCCCACCATCTTATTATATACACACACGCCGAGGATGATTAAAACTTGTTTAAACCCGGCTATTACTACTTTCTCTGGTGTAAGCTGAAAATGTAACAAGGATTAGAAGAACTATAGCTCCTCACACACAGTTTTTTTTCTCCCTCACATTTCTTGAGTACCTCTCCAGCGAAAAACGAATATATTATCTTCACGACCACTTCTACCTATCTGAGCCGTTACTTCCTCCTTACTTCACTGGAGTTCTACTAAAAGACACCGGGGAAAAAATGAACTATTCGTATCCAACGACATCAGCAAAAATATATATATAATTTAGACAAGAGCGGAAAGAACAAGAAAGAAAAGTTGAGTATATTTTTTTAGAGAGAGAAGGCTTGGGTGATCCACAGCACAGGTCTCCTCCTCGGGAGACAAGCGTGCATGCTAAAACGTCTTGGCAAGCGCGAACCGCGGCACAATGAACAACACTGAAAATATGCATGTATATATTTTGAGAGAGAAAAACGGTTGGAAGTAAAAAGTAGATATTATTACCAGACCGGAGGAACAAGTTAAAGGAGAAGATGAATGAGTGAACCATCGCGTTCGTGGTGGTGGTGGCGGTAGTGATCATGAAGGAAAAAAATAGTAAAAGTGGAGAGAATCACGGGAAATAATAGGGAATTTTCGAGAGAATAACAAGGGGAGTGGAGAAGTGGGAGAGGAAAATCTAAAAAAAAATAAGAGACCGATGTAGAGACACATACTTGTACATGTGTAGAGTGTGCAAAAGGGGGAGTGCGGAAATGGAGAGAATGAGAAGGAACAAAGTATATGGCAAGTAATCGCTTTCCATTACTAAAGATGATCCCAAGAAATACTTTCCATTAATGAGATACGGCACAATACTATTATGGATTTTTTTTCCTGGGCTTAAAAAAATTGCGTAATAAAATAAAAGTAATAACCACTATAACACATTATCTTGATGCTTCATAAACTTTTTTTTGCAAATGTAATGTGAAAATTTATTTGAATCTGGATGAGCTAGAAAAAAATGATTTGTTTGGGAGAAGCATGGTGTAACGCGTGGATCGTGAAAGAATGAAATGCCTGAAATGGATACGCTCGGAAAAACCATTAAACCAGTTTCACAATGACTCAGAGAAAAAAAAAGATGCTACAAAGTTTTATGCGACGTGGTCCGCCGTGGTTTATGGTACCCTTGATAGTTTGTACTTGATTGTAGAAAAAATTAATTAAAGTTTTACATGAACACACAAAAAGGCTATATGTATATTCATATATGGAGATGATGTTCCTGTAATATAATGTTTACAACTGTATGGAGATAATTGCTCGGCTGCAGAAAAAAATTCAAGAATAGCAAAAAAAAATAAGCTTAATTAGACTTTGGCAGTTTAAAAGAGATAAAGCTTTCTTGGATGAGAAATATGCCGTACTTTTTAAATTAAGAATTTAAGTTAGCCAAGTAGACTTTTCGACTAATGAGACACCATCTTTTTTTTTCAGGTTTTGTCGCAAAGGTATGCACATATTTGGTAAAGGAACGATTGAGAAATAATGCAACTGCACGAGTTCATTCGTAACCTTAAAAGTAAAATCAGAGAAAATTAATCCATCTCATTACAATGTAATAACAATAATTTAGGATGGACTTCATTGAATGACCCGTGTGCAAGCATCAAGTAAAATATTCCTCCAATTAGGAAACATCTATCTCGTGTCAATTGCTTATCAAGAAAAGGATTCCTCCTTTTGATCCTTTCTGTAATAACTTTCGGATAAGATCTCTTATCTTCTCCACAAATCGAATGAATCAAATTTCTCAAAAAAACTACGTTCCAGAATCACTCTGATTTAAACATGCTTGCAATTTAAGCCGTGTGAAGGATCCATTTCTGCAATAAAAATGAATAAAATAGACACACCATAACGACCAAATGTAAGTTGGTATCATCATTTTTCCCCGGTAAACCACTTGCATGTCGTTACAACAATGAACTGTTTTTTTTACCCTTTCAGACATTTTTTCCGTCAAACAAAGTAATGCTATTAACGAGGAGACAATCACATATATACATATATTGCTCTATCTTTATATACATATATATTTTTTTACCCTTTTTTCATCGCAATGTGGCGGTGATGGTGGTGACGAATTCTTGGAGTCACACTTCTCCCTGGGAATCATCAATAAATATCACTGTCAGCCCTCCTGTTGAATGTATTCATTATTATTCCCAAGACGAGCCCGACTGCTCTCACAGTTCCGTGGAAAAAAAGGAGGAAGCATGCAGCAGAGTTTCATTACTCAATCCAGAGTCCGCTTCGCACTCCTCTTTCACTTTCTCCCTCAGTCATTTGACTACACCGAGCTGCATTCTCCTGTAAGATGGGAGAATGTATATATGTGTGTGTGCATTGCTCCATGAACGGATTGTATTGCGGTAATCACACCAGCGAGAGAGGGTCTCCCGGAGAAAATAACTAATGGAGATCTGGTGAGTGAGATGAGCAGAGCACAGAATAAAAGGAGCTCACACAGGAGATTGTCTCCTCTATGAGGAGGAAAGCGCGACGTTGTGAAAAAAAACAAAGCAGGCTTTCATTCATACAACACGTACCCATGCCGCCAATATAATGCTCTGTGCATAATAAGGTGTACACGGAAAATATTAAAAGTGAAGTCTATTTTTAGTCCCAAAAAGGGTGGAACACGTACGCTGTTTGTCTGTGAGCGAAGAAACAACGGTTTTTTCACAGACTTTTTTTAAAGCCCGTTTTGTTCCACCAGGCTTTTGTGTAGTCAACATGGAGGAGAAAAACTTTCCCTTGCTTTTCCATAACCATTATATTTCCTGGAAATGAATGACAAGATCCACGTTCAGAGATGATTTGAGATTAAGGACAAAAAAACTTTTATTATGCTGTCATTCCATCATATATACATTTTAAATATTGTGTTGCCCACGAGCGAAAGCAGTGGGTACAAAGTCACTCAGCTTTGTTCCCCACTCTGCTGGCTTTGGTCGGCTTTCCACAGCAAAAACATCAGCAGCCAAAGAGTTTGTTTTTTTATTTTTCTTGTTTCTCCTCCTTCAATTTTTGAATAAGAATGCTTACAATTTTTGGAGAAAATAGTCGGCTCCATTCTTCCCGTGAGTGAAGGCTCCCTCCCAACTTTTTGCATCAATTTTAATAACAATAGTTTTTAATAATGAGGTATTACATTTCCCCACCGAATTGGTACAGTATCTCTACTATATTCTTGTCATATTGCAGCATTTCTTATTGATGGCTTCTTTCCTTTCCAGCTACACTTCACTCAAAAAATAAACTTTTTTTCATGGAGCTGCTTCTGTACCAACAAAAGCTGATGGAGAACATCTCCCGTCCATTTCAACCAAAATCCAAGAAACTTTCCCGGGAAATGTGCAAAACTTTCCCGCTGTCCGAACTTATTCCTTGTCTTGTTGATATTGAGTACAAAAAAAAGTTTCACCTTTTCGATTGATTTTCATTTTTTTGCTTCAAAAAATATTTTTTTGAGATGCTCCTAAGAAAAATATGAACTACTGAAGAAAGTTTTTAAAGTTTACCAGAAAAATATTGGCTGTCGCGGATTTTACAAGGAAAACAAGGAAAACTGGGACAGAAGATTTTTGCACACGAGTTTTTTCTATTTGACTTGTCATTCTCATGTATGACTGGTTATCTGTAAAAAAAACACAGTTTTTTGCGAGTCTTCCTTGAACAAAAAAATTTGTATGGGAGATTTCATGAACAAGATAAAAGCATGTCTGCAGAGGAAAAACTTCGACTGAATGAAAAGTTGAGGCGAACCAAAGGGAAAAAATATTAGGATGATGACTGGAATGATTTGTGATGTGGTCGAGAAAAGTTGATGTTGATTCACATGCGGTAGAGTCGTTACGAAACACAACGGAGACTTTACGATGATCATCATCATCATTCTGATGATCTCTTGAACATTGCAAAGTTGTCAGACATGTGTGTCCGTGTGTATGTATGTTCATAGTAGAGAGAAGTAGCATTTTTATGTGGGATGTGTGCTAGAAAAAAAAGATTATGTTTTGGAAAAAGTAGACTGCACAGTATTAGTGCGTTACATGATGATGGGATCTAATCAATCAGAAGGACGTGCTCATGGCAAATTACACATTTATGACTTCGTCTCTCTTCCGCACTTGAATTGACTACTAATGACGCGAACACACATCAATCAATTTTTTTCTCGTGGAGCAAAGTGAATACAAACTAGTTAGCAAGTCGAAGAACAATAACAACGCTCATCAACAGCGGCGAGAAGCACTCAGAGTGTGAAAGCAAAGGTAAAACATTACAATTAGCAAGTGATGCAAGTGTTGCTAGTAATGAATGCAGATATGCTAATGTACTAATTACCTTGCTACAGGAGCTGTCCCGTCTCAATATTCCTCTAGAGGCAATATCTGTAGTATCGATAGGTGTATTGTTTTGCGGGAAAGCTGCTCAAAGCTTGTGGGCGATTTACAAGACTTCATTAACTTCTCGAGAAGGATTCATTAATTGATACAAGAAAAAAATGAAATAATTACCTCCACCTGTTCTCCTAATTACTTATTTCGCCCTTCCTTGCCACATCAATAGAATCGATTAGATGAGTAAAAAATACTGACATATTTTCTTCATTTTTCGGTCAATTCTAACCTGCAGAAAAGAAGACGAGCGCAACTCAAAAACAAATCTGAAAAAGGCGAGACTGGGGGAAAAAAGAGACAAATTGTGGGCAACTTTTTTACCGCTTTTACCACATCAAAAATGCACCAACATGTGTGTGTGGTGCATTACGTCCCCAATGACGAATAAAAAGTTTTTTTTCTGTGTTAGTTTGTATTCACAAAGGAAACAAGAGCATTGGAAACGAGGCAGGCTCGACTACATCCACACTTCTAAATTATATATTGACTTGACACGCATGAGTGAATACAATATGACTTCGACGTGTACACTCAAGTAAGACAAAATACCATAAAAATAATGATCACGGAGGATCATAAAAATGGAGGAAAAATAAACAACTCTTTTTCGTGGAGCCGTAAAAAACGCAGAAGACATCAGTATCACCACCGCCACCACAACAAATCTGTGTGCCATCAAAATGTCAGTTTTGTTTTCAACTTGTGCAAAAAATATTTCATTGCTGCACTTGTACAACTCCAAAATACCAGTACCACCAAATCTCCAAAATATGGATGAACTTTTGTATACTGTAAAACGTTTACAAGGTAAAATTATTTACAGGTAAAAACAGATCCTGCCCTTTCAATAAAAGTGTTACTTTTTTACTATCATAAAACGTGCCTTTTGGAAAGAAACGACAAGGAATACAATCCTTGTAATGATAATAATTACGAGAAAATTATAAAAGATATTTTTCAAGAGACGAGCAGAAAACGAAGAATCTTTTTGTAATAATAAAATTATGACGTGTTCTTGGTAAAAAAAGGTGCATGTCAATATTACTATGCTTGATATAATCATCCAAGATTATTATGCAAACAAGAACTTCGTCCTTTGTTTCGTCTTAGTTAGTTAAGTAAGTTGTAGGAGTAAAAATTGCCTGTAACCTTTCTAAAGATCTTCAAGCTGATAACAGTTAATTTTATGGATAGAAAGGCAAAGATCAGCCGCACATAAATTCTTGTAGATCAACTTACATTTGCTTTTTTTACATTCTATCTCGTCTTTACCATTTGATGCATGATAATTCAAGATAGTTAAGGATTTTTTTTTCGCCTGTGGCCACAACCAAACTTATCACGATATAAAATGTTCTGTTCGGGAGAAACATGAAGTTTACAGGAAAAGATGCAGGATAAATAATGTATAATCTTTGGCTACTGCAGATACACAAATAGAAAACATACGCGGGCACGTTGCTCCCTTCTTCCTTTGCAAAGCTTCATTTCACAAACTTACAATGCCACTAGTATTGTTTACCGGAGACCACAGAAAAAAAACTTTTTCTTTTGATAACCACGAAAGCGAAAGAGAGGGGAAAAAGACGAACATCGTTTATAACCAATTCAAAGCTGTCTCATTGTGTGTTGTGTGTGCTCAGTTTATATTGGACCTGTAACATGGTTGATCTCCACTGAGTTTTCATATCACAAAAATTAATTGAGCCAAAAAAGCAGTGTTGCCACACCTTAAAAAGTTCTCTGATGGAAAATGACCTAGAGCTATTTGTGAAAACACAGAGTGTACCAACTTCATCATTTTCATCAGGCATCTTGATTTGCCATGCGGTACATGTCTCGCGCTGAGACGCGTACGCTTGCTTTTTGAGTCCTTCACTTTTTTATTATTAAGGAGATCCCCCGAGGTCACTATGGAACGCCTTCAGACAATCACTTTGGCTGTCTTCTACCATCTCTCTTTTTTCTACCCATTTTCTTTTCAAAGAAAGAATGATCAAAGCCCGCTACCAAATGTAATTTTCTGCGTATTATCATGATAAGCTTTGCGCATTTTACCAAAAAAATATTTCTTCTTTTTTTCTTACTTCTAGATTAGCTTCAGTGCTTGGGTTGCTTCAACTTGCATTAATACACTCCCGGTGAATTGATGGTAATGACTGTGATGAAGATGATGGTGTAAGTCTTGTCGTTTACTTGCCCAAAAAATACAGAACAGGAGTTTCTCCTTTTATTTATTACCACCAAAACTTTACTTGTACAAGATTTACTTGGTCCACGTTTGCGCTCGACAGTGGATTATTAGGAGGGCCGAGGAAATAATAAACAATGGATTAAAAAACTTTTTTTGGTTTGGACTTCTACACATTTTGGCTCTGTGGTGTAACACGGTTGAGCAGTTCAAAAAAAGCAGAAACAACAAAGCTTTTGGCAGTGGGATTACAGAGAAATGATGGAGCTTTGCTACTGGTTGTCTTCTTCCGGCTCTTCTCATTCATGGATGAAGGCTCGGGTAATAATGACGCTAACAGCATGATGGTTTATCACCGAAACACTCCTAAAATCTAGTGTCAATGTTCCAAGTTCCCATTCCGTATTTCAAGGTATTAAGTTCGTATTTTACTTGCATACGATTACATTCAGTTCAGTGACATGACACAAAACAAAAAAAATGGCTTAAACTCTTCTTCATTCTGGAGTCTTCAGTATTCTTTATCGGGGTTGGATGAGTCTGAGAAGGGAAACTTTGAAGCTTGCTTATCATACTTACATGGAGCATCTTTGTCAAAGAAAAATGGAAAAGTATAACTTTGCCAGCGAGCAATACTGTAACTCCAGGTCCAGACAAGCAGCACACATCTCAAATTCAAAAGTAGTAATAATACCAGACTTGATCATGGCTATGACCATTCTCATCACGGTCGTGAGGGATTGTGATGGAAATTCATCTTACGAACCGTGACTGCTTGTCTTCTGTACTCTTCTGCTTGCTCATCATCATCGAGAAACTATTAGTTTTTTTTGGAGCTAAAGCAGCCTGAAAAAAATATTCTTCTTTCATTTACGATCTTATCTTCCCTTACAAAAGTACTTGATATCTCGGTTATGTGGATTTGAATGCGTCTAAAGTTACAATTTTTGTACTGTGTCTACTAAGAGGCGAAACGACGACAAGAAGAACAAGGACGGTTCCTTCCTCCTCTTTTGAGTATGCCTTGCATGTCTTGACGCTCCTGTTCTCCTTGGAAAGAAAAGGAGATAAAAGAAGACACTGTGGCGGCGGCAGAAGCCGCATTGCATTTCATGCAATCTCCGCACCAGCATCACTGCCTCACTCACGGCATCATCAGAAGGTTTAACACAATTTTTCTTCTCTCTAACTTATACATCCTTTAAGTATATTTGAGATGATCATGAAGCTCCATTTATTGTTATATCCTCCGGCGAGAAACTCTTAATCATCGTAGACAACATTGTGTGTCTAATACACACACACACTCACAGAAAAAAAATCACGACCAGTAAGCCATCCATTAGAACTGTTTTTTTTGTTGCTACTACCATTACTAATATGCTACCAGAAGAGTACAACTTTGAAAACGCACAGTTACTTCATCTTCCCTTATCTATTTTCATTCTGCTTTTTTAACTTGGATTGTTACACTCTCAGGGTAATAATCCCTTGAACAATATATTATCTACGAAATTGCTCTGTCCTCACGCATATTAAATGGACCAAACTTCACACACACACACAACGGCAAACAAGATGGGCTCATCTTGAACAATTACCAGTTTATGTAAAAAAAGGAGTCTCAAACCTCAGATTTGAATTTCATGGATGATTGCCCTTATGAATTATTTTTTAATTTACATTCGGCCGATGTATACTTCATACGGTCTTCTTTCTTTACAGTTATATGGACACATCTATGTGGATCATATACGTTTTGTACAACTGTCAATAAATGTTCATTCATATTGCTTTTTATGCTATTTTATAACTACAGTGCTATTACACAAATACCCCGGTAATTATTGGATGTTATTACTACAATTATTATTGTATATTTGGAAGAGCCACTTCTTCGTGTGCGACCAGCCTGCCCAATCAACAGACCGTTTTTTTGTACAAGGATAAAAAAACACTAAAATACACACGCACTCGATGCTCTTCAAACGATAAATAAACACTGACCAGATCCGCGTACTTACATACGATCTTAATGACAAATGCATGAGATCAAATCAAGATTAAAAAATTCTAATAAAAATAATCGAGGAATGGATAAGGTGATGAGATGAAATACAAAGATGGGAGTTTTTTTTTCTACGTAATTTAAGTCTGCCATGTGGAGTAAGTATCACCACTGGCGAAAAATCATTGTACAGTGTACTGATATTATAAAGCTGTTTTTATTTATGCCATTAGATGATATTTTAAATCAAGTTTGCTAAGCCGATGATATAGGCTCCAGCATGGAAATACCCACACGTTTGGAGATAATGCTATTATGAATGAAAGGATTAAAATCTGACTTGTCATTATTACAATTGGTCACATTAAAATTATCATCTCTTGCTGGAAACCTTTCTGACTCTCAACAAGATACCAACACTCACGGTAACATATATATAACTAATGCCTTAAATGCTCCAGTACACCGCACTAATTTAGCAATCACTGACACACATGCATACATACAATATGAATGTGTGTGCTTGAAGAACCATTATCCGTGCATATTACCCATATTGACAGAAAACCTTGTGTCAGATTATAGTCAACTTTTTGGTGTCTCAGCACTGATTTCCTTTTGCGTTTCTTCGAAATTCTCACTCAGTTTTCCTCGAATTTCCTAAGACGCTCAACTGACAAAGTAAAGTCTCAGAATAATAAAATGTCAGGCGAGCAATGCATGTCTGACTTGCTAACGTGCTTTCTGTATCATCCCTTGTAGTGAATGAATTGTCAGGAAAGCTAGACAATTCCTTACACTCATCACGTGAACATTTGTTAGTCGGAGTCTTGGAAAATTTACTACAATTTACATTGGGTACTTGAAT
>JAHZNF010003899.1:0-37646 GCA_027744215.1 Troglopedetes dispersus | reverse complement strand
ATAATAAATTGTTCGAAAATGTTTTTATGCATTTTCGAACAATTATTATAGCACCTGAACGAAAATTATTTATCATTAAAAGTCCCAACTAATAAATAATGATGATTGTCACAATTGATAACACTTAATTGTTTAGCTGGATCACCGATTGCGATTCAACATTATTTTACTAAGCTACATTCCCTGCATTGAGATAAATAATTTATGTAATAATTGTGTACTTCACTTCTCCTGCAAATGTTAAGCTGAAGGTGGAAACAAAGTTATTCTCGCTTTGTATGAAGAGAGTTGCAAGTGTAGGCGCAACTCCAAGTGAACAAGTATCCTGAAAGCATTTACCGCGTAGAAATATTTTTTATTTGTCTATGCAGAAAAATTATTTGCACAAGGTATAGATTAATCTAATATTTAAAAGGCTATGCTTCCACAACAATTTTAAGCAGTTTAACATGTTTTGAATTCCTTGAATTTATTATTAGGATATTTTACAGACTGAACAAAAAAATCGCAATGCTGAAGCTTCCATACATTTTCGCAATCATGACAGTATCAATTCAGGGACAGGAATCCTTGCAAATCACAAACAACCATTTGAACATCCTCCGAGGAACAATTCAAGTCCATTTAAACTCCCATGAAGCGATATTTGTTGAAGATACGGCCCAACCCAACTCTGTGACATGGCCGACTCTTTCAACGTTTTATCCCTCTAAATTCCAGCTTCTCCTGGAAACTTTCAACAAATCCAATTTTAAGACATCCATAAGAAAGCATTCCTCTCAGGGCACATTGGTAACGCTAACGGTGAATAAAGGCATGAGTTATATTAACAAGTTTATGGATATCCTCTTCCTACGCTTTGGTTCCCCAGTAAAAAGAGATTCAGATTACTGCATAATTATCACTACAGAAAAGAACAGTGAAGCTCTACTTGCCTCCGAAATTGTTAACCAACTAAGGTTCAAGTTGGTGTTATCCATTGGTCCCAGTGGCTGCACACATTTTTACACGAGTTGTTTTTACTGTGGCCAAGGTGTAAAATCGGAAATTGTTGAAATCGAAATAAAAAGTGATGCGGCACTACATGACATTTTCCCAGATTTCACACTGAATGGAAACGGTTACGCAATGAGAACGAGTTCTCCAGTGAAGTACAAGTTCACCACGGAGGTTGTCGAGACATCTCCGGGAAAGTGGGAGTTAACTCGCGGAATATCCAAAGGAATTTATGGACTTTGTTCCATCACACTACAACTTTACTTATGTTGTGTTCTCGTCTCCGAATGGAGATACAGGACAACTTTTGAAGAACGGGAGTTGGGATGGATGCATAGGTCAGATCTTATCTGACGAGGCAGATCTGTCCTTAACTACATCCCCAAATCGTGCTAGATATCAAGCAATTGGCTTCTCTTCAGCGGCCTTTTACGCGCATGTGAGCTTTACCGTCGGACAACCAAAAATAAGTTACTCGTGGAAAGTCACATTCCGCCCCTTCACTTGGGGTCTTTGGATGGCAGTGATTACGTCAATAATTGTAGTAATCATAGTCTTTAAAATATTTCAAAGATTTGACGCAACTCATATTCCAGAAGGAAGTCATTTTTACAAACATTTGGAATACCAAATTGCAATGGTTTTAATTGGTCAAAGTGTCGCAACACCGGTGACCAGCTACTCCCGATTTTTGCTAGCAATCTGGCTCTTCGGTGGACTAGTAATTAATTCCATTTATAACTCAAAAATTGTCGCAATGCTAGCCCTACCGATATATGAGTCTATTCCAACAACCTTCCGAGAACTTTCTGAAAGTGGTTATCAATGGGGTATGGACATTGCTGGTGGATCACTCTTTGCATACTTTCAATCATCAGGGCACCCGATTTTCCAGAAAATATTTAAAGGATTGCAATCATCAAGAGAAACTGTCAACTGCTTTGAAGTGGCCACACAATCCAACTTTGCATGTATCACGTGGTCTGGTGTGGCTGACTACATTTCCTGGAGAAACTTCACCATGGTCGGTTCCCACACTCCTTTTGTTCGATCACAGGAAGTTGTTAATTTCATTATTGCTGGATTAGCCATGAAAAGAAATGCGGTTTTCAAACCAAATTTCGATAAAACTATATCCATCTTACATGACACTGGAGTGTGGGGTAAAGTGACACAAATGGACTTGGCAGCGCTGCAAGGTCAATACTTCACCTGGCAATTGGAGGTCATGAAGAAAATCATTAAACGATATAAAGATGACAAGGATGTAGCACCCATTAAGTTCCTAAACACTTTAGGAGTCATATATATCTTTCTCTTTGGAAATATTTTGGCCACATTATGGTTCATTATAATGGAGATTATTGTGTTTTATTACCGCTAGCATCAAGTTCAGAGCGTCCCGTTGAGACACTTCGGCTACCTCATTTCTTTAATAAGGAAAATCGACCTGGTTAAATGGACACTTTCACATGCTCGAAGATATTTCTCCTGTAATAAATCGGAAAAATAATTGACTCCTTCCAAGCGCCCATTTAACGACGGTCTGCTTGTTATTTTTGGGTTCACCTAGATCAGATCATTTTGGAAGTATGACTCAAACTACCCTGACCATTATGAACATTCTTTCCATCATTCACTTGAAAGTGTCCAGGTTTTTATTCCAAAATATAATGGAGGCACGTTTCCTCAAGACTTTCCTAAAAGTTCTTCAGTTTCCTTTCACAACGTACCCTTACGAAATTTCCTGGAACGAAGGTCTATTTGAGGTTCAATTCACTTGGCGAAAAAATAGGCGATACTACCTTTGGCTAGTTTGTGCGATTTTTCGAAATGTGGCCCATCTCATTACCCTCACTTTTCAACTTCCGGTGACATTTTCAACATATCAACATGAAAAGGATTATTTGAGCCTTGTGTTTCACACGTTGTGGATGGGCGGTATGTGTGCAAGTTTGGTAAATCAGTCTTACAACTTTGTTCACGGATCAAAAGTGGCTCAGGTCGTTAACCAGGCTGAAGAATTGATAAGGAATCTAGAGACAGTGCACTTCACACCTGGATCATTTGATGTTTCAAGAAAAATCCGAGCAAGAATTTTGACAATTTTGGCAATCTCATTTACTTTTGGCTTAGGCTTCACAGTTCCAGTATTTGTTAAATTCCAGGATAAAAATTTTCCATTGGGTTCCCACTTTAATCGACTGCTTGCTGGAATGGGAGCCCCTGGAACAGCAGCAAAAACTTTTGGGGTGATAATCGATACTTGGCAAATTGCTGAAGTTTTTGGAGCAGTGTACATGTCATTTTTCATTGGAATTTTGTTCCTACACACTTTCAAAACCGGAGTCTCTTTAATTTTGGACAAGGGATCGAGTCGCTGGAGAATTGAAAATAACCTGGAGAAGCTACGCCAAGATTTCGTCATTTACGCAAAACTGAGAGTTTTGACATTACTTTTCAATAGAATTTTCCAGCACGCTTACATTCCTCCATTCCAACTTGTTTCAGCAATTTTGTTTGTCCAGGGCATTTTCATTGTTGTGGAGTTGTCCAGTGGAAATCCCACAGTGCTCATGTTTGGAATAAGCCTCGTAGCTTGTTGCATTCTCCTTGTTGGCACTTTTATTAGCTTTATGGCGATGGTTCATGAAAATAGTAAGAAGCTCCTCAAAGATTTTCAGGGAAGGAAGATTGCCCCGCAACGGAGAAAAATTGCAAGGAGGATGCTCAATGCATTTAAGGTGGAGTCGGTGAAAAGTGGCAACTTTTATGATATTAAGAAGATCACTTGTTTGACGTATTTTGGGCTAATTTCTAATATGGCAGGGTCCATGTTAATTTCATATAGACTATAAAAATTAACTACAGCGTCGACGTTAAGTTTAAGATGTATGTATGCAATGATGGTTTGAATTGGGCAGGCTTTGTG
This sequence comes from Troglopedetes dispersus, assembly GCA_027744215.1. Classification (NCBI taxonomy): domain Eukaryota; kingdom Metazoa; phylum Arthropoda; class Collembola; order Entomobryomorpha; family Paronellidae; genus Troglopedetes; species Troglopedetes dispersus. The sequence continues at coordinate 33,718 of JAHZNF010003899.1, read as the reverse complement.
ATTTACATCCAGGTATTATTTATTATTGTGCTACATAAGTGGTTGTATTGTATGAGTATATAAGCAGTGGTTTAGTGTTGATCTAATTGTAAGCATTTTAGGTACTGGCATAGGCATCATGTGATCAATTGTGGCTCACATTTTTAAAGAGCTTCACATTTATCGATCCTCATACTAATTTCCTTTGAGTGATTATGGTTTCATTATAGAGGGATTAGTCATGAAAGTTTTGACAAAATTTGTAGCAATAATGCGTGATACTAGAGGAAATTTGACAAGGATAAACTTATCAAGGTCATATTACCTGGCAAATGGAGGTTAGAAAGAAGACATAAGAAGCAATAAAGTCCAGTTGGATGCATCAATTGAATACATTTTTGGGAATATTTGATCCTCATTAATGGTTCCACTTGAAGCAGAAGACACTCGGTCAAGAAAACCCATTAGCTTAAGTGGACACTTTTACTTTGTTGCAATAATTTTATCTGTAATTAATTAACTTTTAATAATGAAATTGATTAACTTTTATCCGCCAATTAAGATGTATTCATTATGAATGAAGGTTTCTCCACCCGAGGATATAGACCACTTTGAAGACATAACTCGAGATAAACGGAACAAAATGAATATACCCTTCGTGTTGCACCATATGTCTCAATATTTCTTTCAAAATATAATGGAGGCACGTGTTCTCAAGCTTTACATAAAACTCCTCCAAATCCCTTTCGCAACTTATCCATACGAAATTACGTGGGAGCCCGATTTCTTTGAGGTTCATTTCACGTTGCGAAAAAATAAACTCTATTATTTTTGGCTCGTGTGCTCATTTCTCAGAAATATATTCCATGTAATAATGCTATTCATTCAACTTCCGGTTACATTTTCCTCTTATCAGCAAGAGAAGGACTATTTAAGTCTTGTGTTCCACACACTGTGGATGGCTGGCGTTTCAGCAGCCGTGGTGAATCTAATTTATCATTTTGCACTCGGATCAAAAGTGGCATCAATCGTTAATCAAACTGAAAAACTGATACGAAATCTGGAGGAAGTTCACTTTAAACCTGGATCATTTCAAGCTTCAAGACAAATAAGAGCGAAAATTTTGACAATTGTGGCAATCGCATTTAGCCTATCTTCCTTCTTGACAATTCCAGTTTTCTTCAGGTTTCAAGATGAAAATTTTCCGTTGGGGTCTCACCTAAATCGATTTCTTCAAGCTTGTGGCGTTCCAGATAACATAGCAAAGATGTTTGGTGTCATGATTGATTTTTGGGAACTTTTTGGATCCTACGGAACAGTATTCATGTCCTTTTTCATAGGAAGTTTGTTCCTGTACACTTTCAAAACTGGAGTCTCTTTAATTTTGGATAAGGAATCCAGGCGCTGGAAAATTGAGAATAACTTGGAGAAGTTACGCCAAGATAACATTATTTACACAAAACTGAGAGTTTTGACATTATTATTTAACCGCATTTTCCAAAAAATGTACATTCCTCCCTTTCAACTCGTTTCAGCAATTTTATTTGTCCAGGGCATTTTTATTATCGCGGAGTTATCAAGTGGAAATCCTACAGTGCTCATGTTTGGGCTGTCTATGGTGACTTGCTGTATCATCCTAGTGGGCACTTTTATTAGCTTTATGGCAATGGTTCAAGAAAATAGTAAAAAGCTTCTGAAAGATTTTCAAGGAAGAAAGCTTGCTCCAAGACAAAGAAAACTTGCACGGAGGATCATCCGAGCGTTTAAAGTGGAGTCGGTGAAAAGTGGTAACTTTTATGATATTAAGAAGATCACTTGTTTGACGTACTTTGGATTGATTTCCAACATGGCAGGATCCATATTGATTTCATATAAATTGTAGACAATTAATTGTAACCTTAATGCAATGTCATTCAACTTTTAGACCGTCTTATGAGTAGTCAACATCCCAACAAACTCGCTTGCTCATATTATGAATAAATGACTTATAAAATTATGATCCATAAAATTGCCAGTTGTTGCAGCCAAAATTTTTATACCTTATTAATTAACTAATACTGTCATCTATAATATGAGTTATGTACATGTTATGTAGTTCTTAATGGTAGTGTCCACTGTCCACCCATGGAAGCTACATATGTGAACATTGGAAGTTGCCACGTACTATTTTTGTTATCATAATTCATAAACTGGGTAATATTATAAACCATCGGCTTGTTTTTTCTCACACTTTTTCTGTTCATCGTGTCATTACTCATATGGAGACTGTCCGCATTGATGCTCATTCTGTAACAGGAGTAAGGAGCAGCGAGCATGTACATTTTTTAGAATTCTTTATCTAGAATGAGAACATAAAATGCTCCCTTTCTCTTCGTATCTTCTTTCCACGAGCTTTCCTTTCTTTACCTTTTACCTTGAAATAGGTACAATAAAACGTCAACCGCCAGCGTTTTAAGCATAAACAAAAGAAATGAATCTTTTCATATGTATGTATATCGTTTAAATTTAAACTGCGATGTAGGAAAATACATAATACCCACGAAAGGTTGACTACTTCATGATTTAGGTGTGATGGAAATTTTCCATGGTCCTCATCCTTTGACCCAACATGAAGATACCAATATTGCAGACTTGAATGAAATTGAACAAGAGGTGATTTAATCCGCACAAAAATAAAAAGGGTAAAAGCTTAGATTCATTCGTTATGAAAATTCCCTTGAAATGCTGCATATTACTTAGAGTGTCTTCGGTGTTGTTATAAAAAAGTCTTATTCCCAGCTTTTTCTTTGTTCTCTAACGAATGATGCAGGCTGTGTATTATTATTATGAGTACCCTGTAGACACGTTAGATTTCCCTTTCGTACCATATATAAAGGTTGAGTTTTACCAGCTTTAACATCATTTGTGTCCGGCTCGACCTAAAGTTCACATCCCAGTTTTTACCTCCTTCCTCCTTCAAATCCATAAAAAAAACTTCACATCAACATGCAGACTTTGAAGTATTTCGTTGTCCTTGTAGTCATTTTTGGGGTAAGTTGGTTTGCGTCTTAACTTACCTATCTCATCCATGATATAAAAGTGGGCATAATTAAAATTTGGAAATGGTAAGCGTTAATAATTATTATCCTATTGTTTTTTTCGAAGGTTATTTCCAGCTGCTTCGGTGCGGAAGAGGAGGAGGATACTTTATCATGTCTGTTAGGACACGAGTGCTGCAAAGAGTCAGGCAGCTTTGTCGTCACTGCTGACACTCAGGTCAACAATTCCGAATGTCTCAAATGCTGCAATACTGCTGGATCTGAGGCCTGTTCTGTCAGCGGATACGGTGCTGTTGCCTGCATCAACAGGGACTAACCTGGAGGGTTTTCACCGGACGACCTGCTACAAAATACAGGATGGTGCTATTTAAACTTTGACCAAAATGTTATGATTCATGAGCCATGATGACTTTTAGAAAAAGTGTAGCTATTGTTTTTTCCTTTCGGTTACTTTTTTAATTGATTTGTGGAGATAAATAAATGTTTCTTTGTAAAACAGGATAAAAACAAAACCTAATGAAAAGAAATGTGTCTTTGGCATAAACAAATTACGTTTCTCCGAAAAATCCGCATTACTAAAAGATACATATAATTTTCATGTCAACTTTCGAGCCCTCCTTTCGTACAGAAAATACTTAGGTATTTTGTTTGCTGGCTTAATGGCCTTCAGTTTAAGTGGTTCGCTTGTTGAGATTGGTTGGGAAAGAACGAAGCGATGGAGCGACGAGTTATTCAGTGGTACTACAACTTCATGTATTATCATCCAAATTACCCTTACAAGTTTCATTGGAATAGAGCCAGATATCAGCTCTACTTCACTCTTAACAAGAGGAGTGTTCACTTTTATCTCTGGAACTGCTTTAATTTCCTCCTCCCATGGATCCACGTTATCTTTATGGTCTCCCTTTTTATAAAGAAACTGCCTGAGTATCAAAACAATAATGACTTTGTTTCACTCACCTTTCATGCGGTATGGATAACCTGTATGGGCTCAAGTGTACTTCATCAATACCCGAATTTTATCTTGGGAGAAGGGATTGTCCTCGTGAGCAACGCCACAGAAGACCTAATTGAAAACTTGGAGCAAATCCATTTTCAGCTTGAGTCTTTTAAAAAGTCACAGAAGACGCGGGCAAATATTATTGCCTTTTTAGTAATTTATTCGCTAAATTCAGTAGCCTCCTTTCTACCAGTGATAATTTTTTTCATGGATGGCGGCTGGCAAATAGGATCGCAAGTTTACACACTCATCCTTTCACTTGCGGGTTATCAATTTAAGAACCTGGCAATTATAGTAGGTGCTACAGTTGATGTCTGGCAGCTTTCTGGGTGCTGGGCAGTTGGAATAATACTTTTGCACCTCAATCTTGCATTTATGCACACATTCAAAACGACCGTGGAGCTTATCATGGAAAACAAGTGGAAGCGCAGGTGGAGCACTGTGAGTACAATGGAGGCAACGGGAAGCAAATCAATTCTTTTAGCGAGACTTCGTGAAGACGTGCTTATCTACTCGAAACTTCGCGTCCTGACCACTGCTTTCAATGACGTATATGGAAAGGTTTACACAGGTCAATTTCAAACATTGATGGCAGTCTGCATTGTACAGTTCACAGTCATTTCCGTTAAATTGCCGCATGACGTCATGATTCTTCTTGTTGGGGTCTCTATAGCCTTTATTTGCATCGGAGTGCTGGCGATGTTTACCACGTTCATGGCGATGGTCAACCGATACAGTTTGAAGCTCAGAGAGGACCTCGTCTCAAGAAAATTGGGGAAAATTAGAGAGGCACGGAAGATAATTAATGCGTTCCGGGTTGAAGCTATCAAGTGTGGCAATTTTTATATCATCAAACAAATAACATGCTTGACCGTGCTGGCGCTTGTTTCCAATTTGACCAGCTCTGTATTAATTTCCGTAAAAATATAGATTAGCATTTAGCAATACATCAAATTACATTTTGTGATAATTATAGCTAAATTACTAGTTTTTGCTCATTGAATAATAAATCATGCAAAGGCTTATGAGGACTTGCATACATAAGCCTTAATTGTGGCTTTTTTAATAAATTATTGATAATTACTACCCACTTTCCCCACAAAAACTATCAACAGCAATTCCAACTTCTGGCTCAACTTCTCGGCAGTTCCATCAACCCAGAACTAGAAAGAAGCTGCACACACCATAAATAAGTCTCTAAAATTACTGTAGTTTATGGAACGACGAATAGTCCAGTGGTACATAAATTTGTTGTACTATCATCCCAGCCACCCTTATCAGCTTAAATGGAGCCCACACAAATACCAGGTTTATTACACACTAGAAAAGAGGAGAATACACTACTGGCTTTGGTGTTTTTTAAACTATTTCGTTCACTGGATATACCTCATCATTTTGGTAATCCTTCTTTTCCATAAGCTACCAGAGTACCAGAGTCAAAATAACTTTGTTGCACTAACCTTTCACGTCCTTTGGATCACTGGAGTTTCTAGCACTATTTTGAACCAATTCCCCAATTTTGTTTATGGTCAAGAAATTGCTACACTCAACAACGCCACAGAAGATCTGATAATCAATCTCGAGGAGAATCATTTTCAGCCAGAGTCTCTCAAACATTCTCAAAAGGTTCGGGGAACCATTATTGCCGTTTTGGTGGTATATTGCGGTTTTTCTTTGGCTTTTTGTCTGTCCTTCGTAATTATGTTCATGGATGAAGTGTGGCAACTAGGCTCCCACTTTAACAGACTCATAGTTGCAATTCTTGGTCCACAATTTCAAATTTTGGGATTCTCAGTAGCTATCATTGTGGACTTGTGGCACATGTTATCAATGTGGGGAGCAAGTGTGATGGTTTTTCAGCCGAACATGCTGTTCATGCACACCTTCAAAACTGGGGTACAGCTAATCATGGAAAACCGGGTGAAACGAAGGTGGAACACTGAGGAGGGGTCTTCAAGTAAACCGGTTTTTCTGGATCGCCTTCGGGAAGATATGCTTATCTATTCTAAGCTCCGGGTGCTCACTACAGTTTACAATGACGTTTGGGGCAAGGCGTACATCGCTCCTTTTAAGGCAATGCTGACAATTGCAATTGTGGAGTTTGTCTTTATTCCTGTGAGGCTGTCACATGAACCTTTAATTTTAGTTTTTGGAATCGCCATGCTCATTGTTTGCAGCGGTGTGCTCAGCATCTTCACATCTTTCATGGCAATGGTGAACAGGTACAGCTTAGAATTACAGGAAGACCTCCTTCAGCGAAAAATGGGGAAAGTTCCGGAAGCAAGACGAATCGTTAAAGCGTTTCATGTGGAGGCTGTCAATTGTGGCAAGTTTTATCCCATAAAACCAATCACATGTTTGACTGTCTTGGGTTTTATATCCAATTTGAGTGGATCTGTACTTATTTCGTTCCAAATTTAGATAAGCTTTTCTTGTCTGTAGCACCATTCTATTCAGTAATAAAAATAAAACAAGTGCACCTTGAGTCGTTAATAACGATCAAAAATCTCTTTAAACTTTGACGCAAACCCGGTCTCTCAATTTCATTACGAAAGCCACTTCTCCATACATCCATCACTGAGGCGAGGTCTATTTTTCATGTTTTGGCTTGACAAATTAGTTTACATTGATGCGTTTGTGATTTACAATTGACTTTTTTAATATAAGGGGACCTTTGAACTTCTTTGTGCACCTCTCCCTAAAAGTCTCTTTGCATCAACACATCGGTGCGCCTCCAATTAAAAAGCCTTTTTAGCTGGACAAACTGAGTATAAAAGATACAAAAGATGGGTAGTAGATTAACAAGTAATAAAAAAGGTTAACTTATTGTACTTTATTATACCCTTTGCAACCTAACCTCTAATTATCTTGCCTATTTACCCGCACTGCAAAGTAAAGGGAAGCTACTGCCTATCGTTATCCCGTCGAATAGGATAATTAAGGTTCTGTCCTCTTGGATTGTTTTACCTTTTAGTCCAGTACTAACCATTTTGTCCTGAGACATGTAACAACCACGGCCTGGAACCGGAGTAGAAAATGGAAAGACAGATTGCCGAGTGGTATTTACATTTTATATATTATCATCCAAGTCATCCTTACAGACTTCAATGGAGTCCACACAGATACAAAGTCCATTTTACAATCAAGAAGAAAAGTGTTCATTACTGGTTTTGGTGTTGTATCAGCTTCTTTTGTTATTGGTCTTATCTCATTATTCTAATTTCCTTGTTAATCCAAAAACTGCCAGAGTATCAGAGCAGCCGCAACTATGCATCGCTGACCTTCCACGTGGTTTGGATCTCTGGAATTGCCTGTACAACTCTTTGTCATTTTCCACATGTCATGTCCTCTTGCTCAAAAGGAATCCTGGCAAATCGGTTCTTATGTGCATCACATACATGAATCCTGACCATGAAGTTTTGGCCACAATTGTTGGTACTGCTTTTGACTTGTGGTGGATTTACCATGCCTGAGGATTTTTTATTTAACCTGTTTATCAACCTGGGATTTATGCACATGCAAACGTGCAAAACTACTATTATAACTCTGATGCAAGGTGGTTAACACCGCCATGTCGGCTACTTTCTCGAAGACATAATAAACTACAATGGTTGCAGCGGCAAGCCCTCATTTACTCTCAACTCCGAATTTTGACCTCAGTCTATAATTCAACGTATCGTTCATTCTACATTCCCGCAATCAAATATATATTAGTGATCTCAGTTGTTCAACATGCCTTTATTACGGTTTGACTTGCCCCAAAAAGTGGAAGCAATTTTCTCTCTCTGTTTGGTGTGTCCGCTGTCTTCATCGGGACATCCATTTTGGTCATGTTTATTTCATTTACCGCAATGGTACATGAAAACAGTCAGAAGTTTGAGAGGTTCTTAAGAAAGAGAAAGTTTGAAAGTGACCTGGAAAGAAAAATCGCTAGAGCGTATAAGGTGGATGCGGTATAAATATTGTGGGCATTTTTACGAGATTAAAAGAGTCACCTGCTTGACTGTCCTCGGACTGGTCATTCAACATGTCCGGATCATTGCTCATTTCAGTCAAAATACATGTATTATGCAAAACGTAAAACTCATCTATAGTTTATGGAAAAGAATAATTCTTTTCCATAAACGTCCAATAACGTTCCAATAACGTCAATGAGCTTCTTCAATACAATTATTGTATTGAAGAAGCTCATTGACGTTCCTATAGGGCTACCGAGACGTCTCCAGCAATGTTCCAAACCATATTATAAAACTTAATTCATATGTTTCGCTTGACATTTTCATGTCGTGCACAGCCAGTTTCGTGTTACTTCTAGAATGATTGAATGATTGATAATCACAGAATGAGAAATAAGAACACTTCTATATTGCATGATGTAAAAGGTTGTAATAACAGCTGCATAGCTAGCAAACTTTTCATTAATTTCATGAATTCCATATAATTCTGAAAAAATGCTCAAGTGATATGCTAACAAAAATACCAAGAACAACTGTTTTTATTCATTCGTTATTCATTTGTATCGCCCCTTGTCCAAGCACAATAGGCATTTAGTTGTCTATAAACCTATGTTATTTGAAAACTAAATATGCAGCAGTAATACATGTTGACAAAATATTTTTAAAGCATTTATTTACAGCAAAAGTCATAACCTCAGCGTCAGTAGAAATTAGTAACTCACATCTGCTTCACTGGTAAACTTTCATATTATCTAACTTCCGGTGCAAACATGTTCCACAAACTAGCATCGTACACACAACTCCACCTGAAAATCCAAAACATCTTCTTTTCGAATCCTTATCGATGGCCCAGAGACTCTCCCAAAGTCCTAAAAATTCCATCCAATTCAAAACATATTTATTTACTTATTATAGCTATGGCATGGATCTACACATTCATAATGGCAGTTAACTTCCGCTTCACATTTCACACCAACAACACGGAAACAAAAATTTTTGGATGCATTTTCCTCAACTGCTTCCTTGTCTGCCTTGCACTAAACTCAGTATTCTTGTGGAATGAAGACGAGGGTCTTCAAATGCTCAATTCCTTTCTCCAGTTTGAGATTCGGAATCCTTCCATGAAAACGGAGAATGCTGACCTGCTTGGTAGACTTATCATGATTCTTGGGATCGTGACCAGTTTCAACTTGCCTGCATTTGTTGTCGGTATTTTGATTGTTGACCCTTGTAAGCCTCCAGGAATAGGATACATACTTTTGAAGGTCAATGGGCACTGTAAAACTCCAGCAATATTTCAGAGAGGGTTGATTTTGTTGTGGGATGGGTTCATGTGGATTACCATTGTTTCTCCTTGCGCATTCTACTTGTTTCACTTTTACTTTTTGGGAGTCAGATGCATGGCGCATTACATCAAGCAGATTTCACAAGCTTACCAAATGCTCCCCGAACTCCAGTTTGGAAAGGCTTTCCGTAGATATCGTCAAGTTCGTCTGCTCAACGGTCTTTTCGATGATGTTCTCCGGAAGGAATTTATTCCTGTAACGGTCATGGGTGGCAGTGCCAATTTCAGCATATCCTTGTATAGTTGTCTCAAGTTGCACCATCATATACCTGCACCTGCCTTGGCATTTTTTATGATGATAGTGGTGGACACTTCTTCAGTTCTTATTATTATCAAACTCTCCGCAGGAGTTCTCACCAGAGCAAGGAAGTTCTTGGAAATGTGCAAAAAGAGTGGAAAGTCGACGATGAAACCGGAATACCGAAGAGTGGTGAGGTCACTGGAGAAAATCAAGGTGAGATTTGGCAGCTCAAATTTCATTGATGAAAGGACGGCATTGGTAATGTTTGACTTCTTCATGGTCTGCACGGTCAACTTAATGCTGATTATTCGTTGACTTGCAGCGAAAAAGAAGAAAATTGTCAAAAAAAATTTAGGATTAAAGCCACGAAGAATGGAAGAAGAAAATTTTGTAACTTTAATTTCTTTATTGTATGCAAATTATTGTGTATAACATACGTATATATTTATGTCTATCATTCTAATGTTACTACACCTGTTTACCTAAAAGACATATGTTAGCTTAATTTTGTCACAATGGGAAAATAAAAAATCCAGTATACTCATAATACGTGTTCTTTGCAAATTAATTTTACTAGTTAATAATTTGAAGCAACGAAGCATTACGTCAGCATCATCAAATTTACAATGTTTGACATACAGAAATCGAGGATGACCAAGGTTGTTGCCTCATCAATGAAGTTGGCGGATCCGAACCTTACCTTAATTTCCTCCAATGACTTCACCTCTCTTCTGGAAAGGGGGTGCATTCCTAGTTTCTCATTCTTCCTACAACTTTCCAGGAGCTTGCTTGCTCTGGTCAGAACTCCAGCAGATAGCTTCACGATGAGCAGGACGCTTGAGGTGTCCATCGCAATTAGGACAAAAAATGCCAATGCAGGAGGAGGAATCTCTTGGTGCAATTTGAGACAAGCATACATGGAAATACTGAAATTAGCCATCCCAGCCATAATTGTTGCTGGAATTAATACAGCTTGAAGAGCATCATCGAAGAGCCCATTGAGCAAACGGACTTGACGGTATTTATGAAATGTACTTCCATTAGGTACGCCTTTATTATAAGACTTCCAGATTTCTCTGAGGTAATGTGTCATGCATCGAACGCCCAAAAAGTAAAAATGGAACACATTGAATGCCACCGGACAAATGATGCTGTACCAAATGACTCCTTCATAAATCAACATTAGTCCCCTCCAACATTCTGGGAGATCGTGACATTGACCCTGTGTCTTGAGTAGAATGTATCCAATTCCTGGAGGCTTGCATGGATCCAGTGCAAAGACACCTATAATGAAGGCTGGCATGTTGAAACTGGTCACGATCCCAAGAATCATGATAAGTCTTCCGAGCAGGTCAACATTCTCTGTTTTCATTGATGGATTCCGAGTTTCAAACTGGAGAAAGGAGTTGAGCATTTGAAGTCCTTCGTTCTCTTTCCAGAAGAGTACCAAGTTAATTGTGAGACTTGCGATGAGACAGTTGAGGACAATCCACCCAAAAATTTTCATTTCTATTGGATTGTTCTCCAAGGTTCTTAGAAAATTGAGAGTCATTATCACAGTATAGATCCAACCAATTCCTATGATTACTTTACATGCCAACATTTCTCCAGGTTTTATCTTTAAAATAGTTGGGGAATTTTTTGGCCATTGGTAAGGATGCAGAAAGACCACGTTTTGGATTTGGAAATGAAGACGCGTATAAGGTGCTAACTTATGAAACATTTTTTTAATGGAAATTTGAAAGTTCGTGTGATAAGCAACGGAATCATATAACACGTAGACTACAAGGTGCAACAAAAGTCAGTCAAATAAATACCCTGCAAACATTTTGAAATTCATAAAGGCATAGACTGGCATAAGAATGTTTCGTCAATATCGATCATAATTTCCTTTATTAATTATTTACTTGACTTCACAGGCAATACGAGATACGAAAACATAGTGGCAAAAGTTGTGTTCAAATATGTAAATTGTACATCACGTAGACCCCATTTAGTATTTGTTCCTAGTTAACTCTATCATCATCACGTCATGCCTGGATTATCCCATGGCCATTCATTTAATTACACAATTTTCCACTTCGCGGCGAGGAATGATACGAATCAATGAGTTTCTGAAGTTGCAGTGTTCAAGCAAACCACAATTGGCAATAATCTGACTCACTACTACGAACAAAGAGAAGGAGTAATTAATTGTAATCAGTAATCACCAAGTTTTGATGAATAATACAATGGATGTTGTGGAAGAAAATGGAAATTTCTAGGTGTCATGTACATACTTATGAATCACAATAACAGAAAACAGTTTGCATTATTCAAGACAAAATAACTCAATTTTGTTAGTACTTGTTTACTATTGTTCGTGTTTCAGAAATGTCAGGGCGCGTTTTATTGACCTCAAGGACATTATTTTTCATCTAGATTCAAGCTCTTGTTGGTTCAGAAAACACTTTTCACTTTTTATTTGATTGCCTAAGCATTTTCAGTTAGAAAGATAGCTACCTACCTAAATCATTCAATTCTCATAATACCCCATTAAATTTGCACCCAAGATGCTTACCGATTCGGTTTCCCACTTTAAGCTACAGCTTCGAATTCTGAACACCTTACAACTCGGTCGCTATCAGTGGCCAGATTGGAGTTCGCATCCCCAAAAAGTTACTTCAAAAAGTAACTTTTTAAAATATCAAAAGATTCTTTGATATTTTAAATGTTTTCCTTTTTACTGGGTACATCTTGGTGGGAGGGATCCTCTTTGTTTTCACTTTTGGCAATAATAATACCGAAGATAGAATGCTGGGTCTCGTCTTTCTGGATTGTCTCTTTACCCAACTCTGTTGTCGACTCGTGTTCCTCCAGAAGGAAACCGAAGGGCTTCAGCTAATCTCCAGCTTTCTTTGCTTCGAACTCCAAAATTCTTCAGGTAACTCTTCATTAACATAACCCCTTTCTTGAACTAAATTGATTTTCAGTCTTATCATATGATTCTGGTATTTTGTGCCAACTAGTAAAAAAGGAGAAACAAAATTTACTAGAAAAGAGCATCTTAGCTCTGGGAATTTTATCCTGTTTTGGACTTCCTGCCTTCATGTTTGCCTTTCTCCTGGTGAAGCCATGCCAGCCTCCACATCTGGGCCACCTCTTGTTTAAGTCACCGGATGGCCAATGTTTAGATCCAGGTGGATTATCTAAATTCTTTGTGTTGACCTTTGACACCATTATGTGGACATCTGGGTCAGCGACATCGTGCTTGTACGTGATTAATTTTTTCTTCATGCTGCCTGGAAATGTATTTACGTCGTGGGTGTGTAAAACTAAAATATGCTATTCGAGTTTACAGAGAAATTCAAATTTTAAGCAAATTATTTGATAATGTTCTTCAGACAATTTTCATTCCAGCATTACTTTTCTGCGCTTGCTCAAGCCTTAGTATATCACTATACGCTTGTGTGAAGTTGCACCAATATATTCCCTTTCCAGGATTGGCTTTCTTTCCTTTACTGGGTATGGATGCCTTGAGTGTATTGCTCGTTGTGAAATTGTCAGCGAATGTTCTGACGCAATCAAATAAGTTTTTAGAGTCGACGAGACGAGACTGGGGACTATTTTTAAGAAGTAATTTCTTAAGGACAAAAATACGGTCATTAAGAAAAACAAAGGTATCAATGGGCAGTACAAACTTTATTGAGCAATTAACGGTTTTGGTATTGCTTAACTTTTGTATCACAAACACGGTCAACATTATGCTAATCAAATAGAAAATAATAACCATATGTTTGCGTACATATAGACTGAAAACATTATTTTCGATGAAGTGGATAAATTATAGAAATTCTTCATTCCACATGGTACATCGGACGAATGCAATTTGAAGAAATTTAACCTTCAAATTCGTGTTTATTTACAAAAAATAACCGTTCCCTCCGTTGTTTAGTTTTAAACGTTGTTTTGGTTTGATGAGTATTGAAGTTCATACTATCAGCGCGGTGTAAATTTTTTAAGAAGAAATTAGGCGGGCTGAATTGGTCCATCGGATATCGATCGACGTAAATGCAAATGTCATAATTTATAATTTAGGATTTTTTGAAATGTCCACGTATTGAGGCGAAATAAGTTCAATGTGCAAATGTCCTTGAATTTTGATGTGCAACAATGATCCCAATGTAGAAAGACTAGATTATGAGAGGGATTATTCTGTATTTCTAAATATAATGGGTTTAGTAGATCCCTAAAATGTGACTTTCCGACTGTTCCTGTTCTCAGTCAGGAGCTGGTACTAAACGCAAATTAACCTGGTATGTTATTAAAACTACTTTTTTGTCTCACAATCTTGAGTTTATAAAAGATTATTTTAAACTTAGACTATAGTACACCGACAATTCATATAATAAACCTGATTGATTTATAAAAATATGTTCCACAAACTAACTCGTTACACCCGGGCACACCTAAAAATCCTCAATGCCTTTCACCTCTGTGCCTACACATGGAGTTGGGGGTTATCTCAGCCAATTTTATTAAAATCTCAACGTAAAATTATTTTGTACCAATTAAATTTCGTAGTATATACAGTTTATGTACTAACAATGTCAACAAACTTCAGCTTAACTTTTCACAACAACTCAATTGAATCTACGATGCTGGGACTAGTCTTTCTCGACTGCTTTCTGGCGTGCCTGAGTATGCGAACCGTGTTTTTCTGGAAGCAAAAAGATGGTCTGGAATTCTCCTCTGCCCTGCTGAAGGTGGAACAGAGGATACCACAAAGTTAGTTTTGCACAAAAACAACATCAATCATTTATAAGCTATTAACTATAAAGTTTTCATTAAGTATGTGTGATTGTGATTACAGTACAGAAGGCAAAAGAGGACTTGTTCGCCAAGGTGCTTATGATCCTTGGAATTGCTACCAGTATCGGCCTTCCAGGTTTGCTGGCAACCATTCTTTTTGTGGACCCTTGTATGCCTCCGCATTTGGGTTATCTCTTATTCAAAAAGAGCAATGGCACCTGCGATAGTCTGGCTTTTGGAAGTCTCATAAAATGGCTAGTATATTCCATGGATGCATACATGTGGATAAGTGGTATTGCTCCGTCATCTTTTCACGTGTTTCACTACTTCTTTCTGGGTGTTCGTTGCTTGGATCATTATTTGCAACAGATGATAAGAACTTATCACAAAGCAGGAGGGCAACTGAAACTAGATCAGCCACATCTTTATTCAAATTTTCATTTCTATAAATTACTTCAAATTTTGAACAAGCTTTACAACAACTTATTGCAAGCGATCTTTACACCGACGATAATTGTTGCGGGGTGCACTTGCTTGATGATCTCCTTGTTTGCTTGCATTAAATTGCACAACGAAATTCCCATGCCTGGACTCGCCTTCTTTCCACTCTTAGCAGTTAATGCATTCAGTATCCTTGTCATTGTGCAAGTTTGCTCCGTGGTTTTTGTGAAAACCACCAAATTTCTTGGGTTTTGTGAAAGCAATGTAAACCAAGGTCTGAAGAATGCATGTGAAAGGAAACTATCTGTAGCATTGGTTAGAGCACTGGCACCTATGCGAATTTCCTTTGGCTCCTCGAACTTTATCGATGGGTTAACACCGCTGATTTTAGTTGATTTTTGTGTTAACAATACGGTCAGTTTGATGTTATTAACGTAAATGATTTGGTATTAATAACTATAATTTATGCATTTACATATAAATGGACAGGATGGTAATTTCTTTCTTTTATTGTTACTCTTACAACTTACTCTTACTCTTTAATCTTCCTATTTGCGTAGAACAAGCTTCAGATGATTGATAAATAAGGAGTAGTTGGTAGTTTTAAGTAGGTATTATTAATCTCTTCTCCTGGAATGACATCGCCGTTATGATGCCCCATGTTCGTGCTTCTTTTGAATGAACCGTAGCTCTTAGGTTACTCAATTTAATTTAATACGTAATTTTAACGCATGATATCATTGAAAATCTTGCTTGATTCGTTCACCTATACAGCCGTGTCACATTAGAACTATTGTTAATACAAGGTAAGGTCAACTCAGATTAAAATATTCTCCTTACATGTAAATTTGCTAATTTATTCTAAGCTGTCAGTAAATAGTCAGTCATATCTAAAATCAGACATATTTGAGCAACACTTCGTTCGACCCCACAAAAGTTTTCGGAACAGTAATGATAGTTTTGGCCATACAGCAGCATTGAAGTCGCAGAGGATAATTTTAAGTGGGATTACGAAGTGGACTTGTTTTGACTCATGCAGTGACCATTTTCATTTCTGTTATTTACGTAAATTAAATGGTACGACACTTTGGCATTAATATCTATCTGAGTTGACGTTAAATTTGGCAGGTTTCGTTTTTAATGAAGACATACATACAATCGAGCAAATTATACTTTGTTATCATTTTTATTACTTTTCACATAGAAATTGTTCAAAGGAAGTGACAAGAACCCGGTCCAAGTCACTCAAAGTAACCTATGAATTATATAATTAAGTTGTACAAGTTTATGCCTCGTTGGTTTTCATTTCTGACATATTTTTGCTATAAAATCAGGTTTATACATATGAGTTGTTAATTAAAAATGTAAACATTGTTCACACGGCATGATTTCCAAACAATTGTTACGACATTCGAAAAATATGTAATCGAAACGGACATGGTCCGGTAAAAATAATTTATTTAATTATATTAGCCTATCCACATGTGAATCCGAGACAACAAGTCACGCCATATCATATTATTCTGCTCTGCTGGCTCCAACTAATTTTTTTACATAAGAGAAGTTTCTGTAAATGCATCATCGGGTCTGAGTCACAAACGAAAAACACCATGAAAGTTTAAACGAATGAGAACAAAAAACATTGAAACTGTCACGATGTTATTTGCATACACCCGATAGGTATTAGCAAGCAACCGAACCAGGTCACATGAAAGGTTATTATCTTCGAAAGCAGCAATAACTGGCATCAAACGTAAATGCTCTCCGAAAGAAATAATCATTCGCACAGCGCGCCCCACTCCTTGTTGAACCTTACTTGGTGATTAGAATTCCATTTCCTCTCTAATTTTTCACAGCTGGTTAGCCAATAATTACACGTAGACAGCTTGACCACCTCAAGGTTCATGTTCAATCGTGGACACAAGCTGTGACATCTTTATTTCTAACAATCATATCTCACTGACGGGCTCTGATCTAGTAAAACGTTTAAAAAAAAAAGAATTTCTTTCACGAATCTCGTCCCTTTAAAAAATGTTTTACAAATTGATTCCTTACACAAAGCTCCAAAAGGATTCTTCATGCCTTTCGAATTTGTCCCTACAAATGGCCAAGGAACTCAAATCTTCCCGTCAACACCTGCTCAAAATTCGATATTCTTGTGTACAAAGCTAATTTCATCATTCAGTTCTTATATATTTTACTGATTACGCCAAAGTTTCTTATGAACTTCGATAAGACCAAATGGACCAATGACACAGTCTCAAGGATGCTAGGATTGGTATTTCTGGATTGTTTTAATTTTACGTTTTGCATGAGAGCTGTGTTCTTGTGGAAAGGAGATGCAGGCCTCCGCATGATGAGGACTTACTTGAACTTTGAAAATCGGAATCCTGAAGGTAATCTGAAACAAGTGAAATCTTAGTGGTCTGCATTCTAATTAACTTTTCTACAATTTTAGTGAAAACGAAAAAGGCCGACTTGATAGGAAAGCTGATCATGATTTTGGGTCTCGCAACCAATATTGGCCTCCCGGGTTTCATGATAACCATTCTTCTTGTGGATCCTTGCAAGCCACCTTTATTAGGCTACTTTCTTTTCAAGACATCCTCCAATCAATGTAACATCCCCGACTGGTGGGTTATCAGGGTGGCAATTCTTCTCTTCGACTTTTACATGTGGCTCAGCACTATTGCTCCTTGTTGCTTCTACACATTTCACTGCTTCTTTCTTGGAATTCGTTGCATGGAGCATTACATGGAATTCGCCAGGAAAAAATGGCTTCATATCTCTTCACATTGGGGTGTGATTCGCGAGTCACGATTCACAAAGGCGTTCCACATGTATCGTCAAATATACTTGCTAAATATTTTGTACGATGAGGTCTTTAAAACTGCTTTCATCCCCACTCTAATTGCGACGGCATGTTCATGTCTGATTATTTCCTTGTATGCTTGTCTCAAATTGCACCAGAATATTCCCATGCCAGGTCTAGCCTTTTTTCCCCTTCTTGCCATGGATGGATTTTGTGCTATTGTGATTATCAAAGTGGGAGCAGGTGTGCTGATGAATTCGCAACGATTTTTGAAAACTGCAAGAAAGAATTACGGGAATGGGAAGCAACCAGTCATTGTAAAGAAAGCCTTGGATTCTTTCAAGAAAGTTAGGGTGAACTTCGGAGGACACAATTTTATTGATGAGTTGACAGCACTTGTCCTCTTGCATTTTTGCATTTGTAATACAGTTAATTTAATGCTAATGTCTTAGAATAAAATGGAATTTTGGTGGGTCGGGCTGGTGGAAAAGGGGAATGAACAAAATTTTAAAGAGCACGGTGAAAATGTATGTATTATGGAACACTTGAGTACACACATGTTATGTAACATACAAGGTACGGCTTTTTTATTTACATGAAGTAAAACATTGTTAATTTAATGTCTTGTAAATGACTCCAAAGATAGGCTACTAATTAATAATTCTCTATGAATAATTTGTAATTTAAGCATTTTTTAAATTTTGCGACTTAATTAAAAACACTCAGAATATTAAAACATTTAAAATGAATTATTCAGCCAGTTTTTTCTGCTTCTGTAAATACTCATACATCTCCCTCGTACAAGTTTCCCATACCACGTCTTCCTGCTCAACCGTAAGTTTTCGGAGTTTGGGGCATTCCTTCCAAATACTGGAATCTTTGAGGTCACCCCGTTCCATAATTTGATCCACGCCCTGTCCATTTCCAAAAACCCTGTCAATCTGGCAAAATTTGTTTCTGTACGAAACGTCAACAACTGTCTGCCAATGAATGTGCAAATATTCAAGTGTTTTCTTGAAGCCCGGGGGCATTTCTCCACAAAATGTGAGGCAATTTATGAGTTCCAGTGTCTTCAGCTGAGGCAAATTTACTTCTGGAATGAATTGTTGAAGGGACTTGTTTGCGATAGAGAATTCATGGTCAGGGCACCACTCTTCTATGAAATTTAAATTAAGTGCTCTCAAAGTTGTTCGGAACTTCATGAGAACACCTGAAACTAGATTGACATCCAGATTTTTAATATCATTTGCGAAAAGGCAAAGTCGTCTGAGTGGAGCCTCCAGCCTGGCCAGATTGCCTAGTTGCTGATTAGTAGATACTGTTACTTTCAACTCGGTTAAGCAGGGATACCTCATAGGAAATCCTGGGAAAGTTGTGTACGGGAAATTGTGGTCATATCCAAGATGAAGCCGTCTTAGTGTTCCGGCACTGGAAGAAATCACCCAACATGTGATTTCACAAGCCACGGGATGTGAAATCAGGGAAATTTCCAAAGTTTCCAGAAAAGGCAACTTAGGAAAAGGGTGGGACTTTATGTGCTCCATAAATTCGGGAATGTTGTAGGGTTCTCCAGATTCTAGGTTGACATCAGTTATTTCATAGAATCCGCCAGGAATGCAAAGGGGATCTCCATAAATATTCAATTTTCGAAGATTTGGAACGTGGAACAAAATTTGCTCCAGATTAGTAACAAATTCCAGTGGGAGGCCAGTACTGAAAACATCGACATGCCACAGGTGTTTCCCGAATCTTTCAAAGAATTGGATGCGGGAGTGTTTCACATCGTTTGGTTTGAAAGTTATGCCAATGGATCGTCCCACAAAAGGATTCCCTCCGTGAGCCCCCATGGATTGCATGAACTCCTTGTAAGTATCTTTGTCGAAGTACATAACATCTAATTCCTTTTTTAAGATGGGAATAGTAAAAGCTTGAGTCCGGAGGTCACTCTTTGGCCCGTAATCGGATCTGGCTAGATGGATTTCGTGGCTTGCCAGAATCTTGTCAATTTGCTGCTTCCATTCTCGGGACACTAAACGACACTTCAGAAATTCTGAGGGGGACAAGAAGTCATATAAATGGGGGAAGATCACCTTCTGCAACCATTGTGTTCGGAGTGGCTCCAAGATGGAGTTCCAGGATTGGCAGACATTTGAAGAGGCGATGTAATCTAGTGGGTCGTCCAACTTTAATAAAATTATGCGCCAAATCTGTAAAAAAACAGGAAGCAGTTTATTGATGCACAGAGCTTATTTTCACGCCTAATGAATGCGAACAGAACAGATCAAAATCTTTTGCAAAACTATTAATTTTACCTCTTCAAGGAGGCTTGGGTAATTTTCCTGAATGGTGGGATTATTTGTTTCAACTTCGTGATTGTCGACCATTGTGGTTATAATTTTTTAAAAACAAAATTCACTTTTTAAATTTCCTTTATAAAGACGAAATTAACAGTGAGCGCCTGAGTCAAAATATCGACCGAATCTTTTCACTGATAGAGTAAATGTGAAGCATCCTTGCATTTATTCTTTGAAATGTGCATTTTGTCCGTAATTCAGTTGAGCCCAAAAATATATATTTATGCCTTAGTAATTATAAGAATCTATAGGTTACGGACATAGAATTATTTCATAGAATTTTAACGGGTTGAAGTAAAGAAAGGGTAAGCTTGATCTATTTATAGGTGGTGACTTACCTAAAAACTTTTAATGGTGTGACAGGGACTAGAAGAAAGGGCTCGATTGTGATATATGGCTATAAGTATTTTTACGAAGCCCAAAACTATGGTCTAATTTTGCATGAGTACCAATGCCCTTTCCGGGGACAATGGATTATGGAGGTTTGTTTCCTCTAAGCTTTTTTTTTGTTGGTGATGCTGGGTTAAACTCATGAACCATGCAATATCTTACCCTCACGTACCTGAAGATCAACCGGTTGTTACACGTTGACCCAATGCTTACTGATGCTCACAAGATTATTTTACCAATTGATGCATAATATTGCTCGTGATGTTGTTGTACTTCATTTATAGATAATGTAGTTTGATTTGGACCATTCATAAGGGAAATCTGCTGACCTTTAAATTTCCAAGAGACAAGAAAAAAAATTATGTAGAAAATTCATAGTATTCATATTCTACATCCACCCATACCTACCTAATAATGATTCCTTGTTTTTTTAACGTAGAGCATTTCGTGTTTAAAAATGTATTTTTTTTTATTTATTTCGTGTCAGCATTTTTCGGTTTTGTAATTTTTAATTATCATTTCGTCCCTAATCTAATATCTGGATATGCTGCAAAAAAATTTATACTTATAAAATAGTAATGTGATGTGATATGTACATGTACATAGTGTGAGCTACGAGAAAGCATTTACAGGGCATGCAAAGTAAACTGGCTACAGTTGCACAACAAGTCCCCTCTGAATGGAGAAAAAATACATAGTTATTAAAGAGTACTTTCTATTAAGAGTACGGTTAAGATTGACTGTTAATTAATTTTCATGTTAGAAATCATTTTCCTGCTTGACAAGGGTGAATGTAATTCTAGCCAAAAATTATTGATAAACCTAAACCGTGACATTTAACTACAACTGCAAGTAATCAATAGAGTTTGACAATAAAATTTGTTTATTTGCTGCTCTGTTATATGTGTTGCACAATAAATGGAGCATTGCTCAATACGCAATCTTTTTTATTAGTACATCTAAATATCACGCCATTACTTATCTTATTCATTCAGGTATACCTGCACCAGAGCAAGAGCTTATCTTTCATCGCCGCAACCAGATGGTAAATCAAATTATAAACGAACTTTAATCCTCCGGTTGCCTCGGCGTGCACACATTCATTATTTATCTTCTGTCTGCTTTAGCCTCAGTCCAAAATCCTCCAAAAACCGGGTTTGAATTAATAAACTTTGCACGCTATAAATACATTTTAGATTTATTATCAATTTATGCAAAGCTCGTGCAGTTCAATTGAACCTGTGGCTTTGGACAGGAAGGTTTAGGCTTACTAGGTAAGCTATAATAAGTCATAATGGGTGCACGAAGTGTTTACGGATTTTTACTGCCAATTGTATGGTGTGCTGGAGCATCCCATTTATTCCAAGAAGTAAGCAACATTTTGCCCCATCCCACAAGCAAAAGAAAAAAATTCCTTCAAACCAATTGTAAATTAATATATTGCAATTTTTGTTTTTGAAGGAATATCAATTATCTCATTCTTCCTACATCTTTGGATGGACTATTCTCATTCCTATACTTTGGACCATAAAAGATTCCCTGGGAGCTTCGGGGATTACTGCACTATTTCTCGTACTTACGAGTATCTTCGGGTGGATAGGAGTTGCAACATGGACAATGCTCTTCCTCATGATAAATATTTTTGGTGGATACAACAACGATACCAAAGTTCTCAGGTCGGATGACGATATCGTCATCGACGAACCTCTGGCTAAAATGCCTACTCCCGAGAAAATTGTAGAAGCTGAAGAAACCCCTCAAAATATTGTAATTGCAGTGAGTGCGTCGCCGTCCCGAGCTGCTGGAGTTATCATCTTGCATAAAGTGCACACATTTTTATATTACTCCATAGACTGGTCAAATTTTCAAAATGAGGCTGACAAATTAGAAGTGATGAATGCTCTTCTTGCGCTGAAAATTTTCGAATGGTATACCTCGGAACACTGCAAGTGGCTTCGTGAATCTCTTGCCGGAAATCCCTTAATTTTGAAAATGGATAATGAAGGCTCTACCAACGAAAGTGGCAGGAAGAACATGTCATTTTTAGAACAAGTTGTACGCGCCAATCCAATCATGACCATTCAATATGCAAATGTGAAGACAGACAGTGACCTGAAGATTGCAGATGAGCTCAGCAGAAAAGATTGTTCTCAAAGTGCCACACTCGAAGTGATTGAAGAATTTCAAAAGATGTACTACCAAATAATAGATGTATCAAAGTATGACTGCTCTTATTTCTTTGAAACTGTGAAAAAGCTAGTTCCAAAAATGAATGGAACCAAAAAGTCACCAGAAAGTGGACGGAATCAAAAACTCAAGGAACAAAAAGTTAACAAAAATAAAACTAAAAATAATAACAATATTAAAACCATGTAAAGTACGTCATATTAACCGAGCGGTAGTATACTCATTTAATGTAACATGCATATCTAAGTATGTACAATATACCGTGTTTTTGTAATGTTAAGTGACCTTGAACAACCGGCTCTCTGTCTCTTGCATTTTGTCGTGTGGTACAAATATCAATAGGCCATCCTTTTCAACATTGCCCTTTGATCGTCAGTATTATCAATAAATTTGTCCAATACAGCATTTGACGTGGTATTTATATTTCGTCATTTGATCTTCAATTGAATAGTGATGACATGCTGTGCACAGCATCCACTACATCGAAAAATGCTTGTCGTTATACTTGTCAACGAAAAGTAAATGCTATTATATGAATTTATGCATGTCTCAAGTAGCATAATAACCTGATGCCACGAAACACATAATAATAAATTTAAATTCCATAAATGAAAAAGATCAGATAAGAATTTGCGAGGGTTTGCGATTGGTACAATCAATCATTAAATTAATATTTATTTCAATTGCGCAAGTTTTCCTCGGATGGGCATTCGCAAATAATAATTTTAAATTTAAGACGTATTTTACAGAAATTGACGCTAGTTTTTTAAAAAATGGTTGTACATTATACATTATACCCACACAACTAACTACACTCTCAATCAACATTTAGTCAGACATCATTATATCGTTCGGTATATGTATGTACATATTTTTTGTTAGTAACATTTACAATGAAAGTTTTTGTCTCAGATGCATGAGCAAACAAACAAATTCTTGCATTAAATGACCAACAGGAAATGTGTGTTATTTCATTCCTAAAATCAATTGAAATTACCGACTGGATCATATATATGGACTGAATTCGAAAAACTTGCAATAATTTTTATATTTACATACATGCGATTACGCAAAGTTGTGAGGTAATAAAATCTAAATGTTCTCATGCATATGTACAGAGAACGCAAATGTTGCAAGTCCAATGCAGATAAAAAAATGTATCATAATTTCAAAGTACACATGCTTCGAAATGAAGTTCAGGGTGTCCGTCCCATTTTCCCCCAAGCTGGAGGCATCCGCAAGATAACTAATTTTATTTTTAGGATGTCCTTTGTTATAGTCATCACTGCTGAACATCACGTTGTATATCTTATTAATGTTCCACTTTCGAGTTTCCCTATCCACGAGCCCTCTCCACTTTGAAATAATTCCAGATTCATCCAGTTGAGCCAGGGCTTTCGTGAAAAACGAGAAAAAATAATTATAATAGCCGACCCAGAAGCTTCGTGACATAAAACTGGACAAAATGACTGGTCTTGATATCCACTGTGTCCCAAAAATTTCCAAATACAACTTGACCTCCTTAATCATCCAAATTGGATCTAATAACGCGTATCGCTTTGGAAGCGAAATATATGCGTCGCTGTTATTTCTCTCTGTGAATATCTTCTTGTATTTCAATGCATTCCAGGTAAAAGACCTCGTCTCCTTTGGCGTCCAGATAAGCACTTTCTCCAATTTAGCTACGGAATCTGGTGCATCGGGGAATTCCATAATGTCTGGGAGTATGGCATCTTTTAGTCTTGAGAAAGTTTTATCATTCAAATAATATTTGTCCAAGGTTCCGATAAGGAAGCCACTATCCAGCAAACTTGATAGGCTCTCCGGCTTTTCCGGATTTGGAGCTGCCGATAAGCATGAAAAGAGGGAGCCTTTATATTCTTGAGAAATAATGATGCAGAAGAGACCCCACGTGCCCCAAGCCAGGATAAGAACCACCACTGTGTTTAATTTTGAAGAACGAAGTAACCTGAATGAAGTAGGCTGGTCAATAAGAAGTGCCCACAGAGTTGCCCACATTTCCAGAAACAATCTCCAGGATCGAGACTCGAGAGAAAAAACTCCAGAGAAGAGGAAAGTCGCACCTCCAATGATTACCCACACCCACCATCTTAATGGTTTGAGAATTCCGTTTATCTGGCCTTCCAGCGTATCGTCATCATAGATAACAATGAACGCGTATGGTATTGCAGTGATTGCGAATTGAGACGGATTTTGTCTGTACCTTTGCCAGTGGTTCAAGTTAAACGTGCCTAATATCAGATCACTCGAAGCATGGAAGTGACAACCATTAAGTGGATACGAGAAAGGCTTTCTGTGCAAAGAAAAATTATACTTAAAACTGATCAATGCGAAGGTACATGCTTCAACCCACACATATTTTGCACAGAATCGGTTTTTTTCATCTACGTAGTTTTCTAGTTTCAAATTGAACATTGGGTCCACGAAGGCTTGGTTCATGTTTTTATGCACTTCCCTCCATTCTACCTTGAGTTTGTGAATGGTAAGCGACTTGCTTCGAATGGGAACTGTTCCAGTAATATCTAAATCGTATGTCAGGCAAGGTATGCAAATCAAAGACACTTGCTGCAAATTTAGAATTTCTACGAATATTAACGGTTTGGTGTAGTCAATCAGTGAGAGATATGATTCTGTGGGAAGGGAGGCAAGGGAGACCAATACCCAGACAAAATCGCATCCAGGTTCACTCGCCTGTCCGCCAAATAAGGCTTCTTGCAGTCCATCTCGTTTCAAAATATCAACTTTGCAAAAGGCATGCCGTCTTTTGTAAACAGAAATCAAAGTACCGTTTCGCTTGTTGAATTTATTAAACACAACAATTTTTCTGAGGATTAATAATCTATCGTGAATTTTAGAGGTAACTTCCTCTTCCAAGTTCGTTATGGACTCAGTGTCAAGTGATGCGTAGTGAAATTGCGTGAAAGAACAATTACTAAAAGCCCCCAGAACTTCCAGGAAATTTTCAGTAGACACAATTGCTTCAGAGAAACAGTCAGTTATTTTAAGAACTACTGCAAAAACAAAAAATCTCAACAACTTAAGTCTCATTTTTTAAAAAGATTTTGAGACACATCCTTGCTTGGTATATACCTAGTTCATGTTCTTGTTTACAATGACTGCCATCGAACATGTAAGCGAGTAAAAAAATGACGATGGAACACTCCAACGAAATTCCTGTCTTGTCTGTCTTTCTGTGTCCCTGTCATATAAGAACATGTAGGTACTTTAAATTAGAGTC
The DNA here is from genome assembly GCA_027744215.1 of Troglopedetes dispersus. NCBI lineage: Eukaryota > Metazoa > Arthropoda > Collembola > Entomobryomorpha > Paronellidae > Troglopedetes > Troglopedetes dispersus. The sequence continues at coordinate 7,925 of JAHZNF010003899.1, read as the reverse complement.
AGTCCTGACTAATATGTCAGTAGAAATGTTTTCCGATTTTCTTTTCTACGTAAACTAGCATTGACAATTTGAAGTTGTTACCTGTCAAATCATGTGGACATTATTCAACCTGTAAGTTGAGGCATTATCTAGATTTTTAAATACTGTGATGCAATATCTATTTTTACTAAATGTCATTATGTAAAAGTTTACATCAATAAACTGACCTTCAAAAGCCACCTGCAACCAAAAAGCAGGAATTCGCAGAGGAACACAACGACAGTGATACTAATGCAAATGAGAAAATAATACAAAATTTCTAGAAAAACACATTTCTCTATGAAAGTACTGTCCTGCTCAGAATTTGTGGTTGCCAATATCCTTTTCCAGTTCATAGACGTTCGTGATTCCTTGAGCTGTTTTTCCTTCCTGGATTTACCCTTATTTTTCCTACTGAACTCATTCTCTACTAAAATAGATTTAATGCCCGCTTCCTTCTTTTTCTGCAAAACCACCTTGCTCCACTTTTCAATAATTCCTGACTCATAGAGATGAGAAAATGAGTGGACAAAAATCGGATAAAAATAGTTGTAGTAGCAGGTCCACAGGCGCTTTATCATAAATGCTGGCATTGGTACGGCGTGAGAAATCCATTTACCACCAGCAAGCTCGATAAATGTTTTTACAGCTTCCAATGTTTCAACTGTGTCAATAATGGCAAATTGGTTGGGCAAAGAAATGAGTTTCTTTGAACCATCCGTAGTTGACCAAATGAATGCATTTGAGTTCACTTTCTGGCGAAGCGAGAACTCCACAGCAGGATCGGTAAGCCACACAAGCGACCGCATCAATTTTCTGTAGCTTCGTTTATTTCTTCTTTTATCTTCGGATTTGAGTAGCGGTGGAAGTACTGCCTTGATAAGTGTGGGAATCGTTTCGTTAACCGAAAAATGAGATGTCAAAGTTCCTGTAAAAATCCCGCTGTTTGCTAGCTCATGCGAGCTTTCTGGTACTTCCCTATTAGAAATTTGCGATAAGTGATAGAAAAGGGAGCTTTTATACTTTTGGGAAATTAGCAAACAAAAAAAGCTCCAGAGAATCCAGGAAATCAACAGGGTAGCTGTGTTGACATACTTTTTATTTGTTATGGTGGAACTCGCCGGCTGATCGACAAGTAAGACGATTAAATTTGAAAACAAGTAAACATTATGTTTTATTTTACTTCCAGCACGAGAAAACGACAAGATCCCAGCAACGCAACAAGCAATAACTATCATGGCCACCCAAACTTGCCACCCAAATGGTTTCAATATTCCATTCAACTGACTTCTGCCAACCACTTCACCCTCATGGCAAACAACGATAAAGGCATACATTTTGTCCATCACGGAATAAGGCACAACTTGCCAATGCCTCCCTTTCCATGTATCAATAATATCTTCGGATACCAAACCATAAGCTCGAAAAGTGGAATGACTTTTATTCGGCTTTGATCCAGGCAGCTTGATTAACGAAAAATTCAAAGTTTCACTTAAGATGATACCTGCGCAATGTTTTGAGTCAATACTCGTCTGCACTGGATAATGGACACAGGGTTGTCCATTTTCGGAAAAGAATCTATCCAGATTACCCCGCTTCTCTGAAGACTCGTACTGATCAACATAGGCCCCGTGCATATCTGAATGGAGGTGTGTCCACTTACGATGAATGATTGTAAGAGAAAGATTTGTAGAATTACTTATCGAATGTAGAGCATCTTTTTGTGATCCAAAAGTTAAGCATGGAATGCAAATAAGAGAGACTTGAAATGGCTTTTTAAGCTGCACCTCTAAAAATTTTATGGGCGATTCCAAATTAATTAGTTTGAGAAATGGTGAAAGTTTCTGTGGGTCGTTTAGTTTCATAAACCAAACAAAATTCGGTTTCACATCCAATTTCACAACTGTCTTGAGGAAAGCTTCTGGAAATAAGTATACCGTGCACTCTGACAATTTCTGGGATTCCTTAAATAATAATGAAGAAGTAATGTTTACTTGCTCCATTGAATAAGTTCTGAAAAATAAAATTGGGCGCTGAATAATTAACTTCGTTTGAGTAAATAGACGTTGTGTCACTTTTCTGGTGCGGGTGCCGGTTTTATTATCGTGCATAATGGCATGAAAAGTTAAAGAGCAAAATTTGAATGCACTAAGAAATTGTTGAAGATTTTCTCCCCGATCTGTATGGCCGTGTAAAAATGTGGTTGACATTATAATAGAAGCTAATATGGCTACCCTCATCTTCAGCTATCGATGGTTTTCACGTCACCGTTGTGCCAGGTCTCCTGCTCAAAAGAATATAAATCACCGATCCATGTTCTGCAATTACTCTTTTTTCCATACTTAAAATATTTGTACATATTCGTTCTTCATGCATGCGTCATAGCCTACGCCTTTCAGGTGTGAATTTTCCGCGAATAAACAATTTGCCTTGGAAAGTTTATCTATACTTCTTGTTATTCGTTTTGGTCTTGAATGCGCTCTTGAAATAAAATAAATGATAAACACATATTCAAATTGTATACATCAACTATATTCATACAATAGTCTTCAAGAAGATGACTAAGTTTGGTGTATTTTTTCTAGAAACTCAAGCCTTAAAATACAACACTTCACGCTAATCCGACATTCGTACTCGACATGGACAAACCTATCAATTTATAGTTACTTATTTTTGACAACAACAAAAAGTACCAACATAGTCAATAGTGTATGTACAAATGTGTATAATATGTCAATGTCAAGCACCTACATAAAAACACGTACATTCATCCAATTGGATTGATTTCTGTAAATTCAGGAGTGTAAACTGAAGACATCCGGCAACTTTTTAATTTAAAACAGCAGATAAATCTTTACTCAACAAAATCTCCTTAAGTCCGGGGTACTAAGAAAATTAAAAGGCTTCAATTAGACCTTTAGCAAGTTTTACATTAAAATCCAATATTCATGATGGGCAAGATTTTACGTTGAACATAAGCAACACAAATTATTATGCCTGCATAAGCTTACAAATATGATCACCTCCTAAGCAATTAAAGTAATTTTCAGGTATATAAATGGCTTTTACTTCACTTTTTGTTCAATGTTTTATTTACAAGAGCATGTCCTTCCATGTAAAAAGATTCCACTAACAATAAGTTGTCACTGTAATTTTTCGGTTTTGTACTTTTCCATCTTATTGTCTCACCTTTTGTTACCACTCACACATTGACAATTTTGTCTTTGCAAAAATCTAAATAATGTAGTATATATAGGTAATGCATTAACGCCCGTATTTTACACTGTTATTTCATGGATATTAGGTCTTTTGTTCAGTAACTTATTGCGTGAAGCTGAAGAGGTTTTTTGTTATTTGCACGCAGCAAAACATTCCCGGAAAATGCTAGCAGTTGGACGAAATCATTTAAGTATTGCTCATTTTTATCTTATTCCAAAAACTTCATTTACAATTTCAGCACTAGTGAAGTGACACCTTCAGCAATAAACAATTAAATGTAGCAAAAAGAAGGAAATCCTTAAGTGACATCTCACTACAAAGTTAATTGTCACGTGTCAGTCGTGTCACGTATCTTGCTTCCGTACATCGAGTCAATTATACCGAAGAAGCTAGCTTGACAATTAATAAGGAACCCATTTTCCATAAAGCATGTGCTAATGTGCACACTGTATATCTACATAAATAAAAAATAAATAACGTGTTGTGCAATCGTTCATAGTAAACCTCACAACTGGAACCATCATTTCCAACATTTTAACATAAGCATTCTCGTTTGATTTTAGTAGATTACATATATTCAATATTTAGAAAATGTAAAATTTACCAAGGGCAATATCGACTTGATAAAATGATTTGATAATAAGTTTTTAATTCTAAAATGAGGTTAAGTGGGTCGGGTGCCACATTATAATATAATTAGTTGTACACAATTTACATATATAAAAACCTGTTATGTCACATTCAGTTGAAGCGTGACTTGAGCAGGGGAAATACAGGTATTAAATAGTGTACACTTAAGTAATTCAGAACTCCTAAAAAATCAAACAGCGCAAAAACCATTAACTGTGGTAATATATTGTTCAGTAAGACAATCATAAAGAATAGTGATTATTTATATCTAATTTTATTTATTTATTTATTGGAATATTTTGGCTCTTTATTGCGGGTCAATTATTTCCAAATTAAGAACCGATACACGCAATAACAACTTTAATCAAAAGTAAATATTTATGTACTTCTGTCAAATTTGTTTACGGAAAATGGGGCATTGGACTTGGAAGAAGCTACAAGGTTATGTTAATTAACTCACACTTGTCCTTTGGACGTCTTCGCGTATTTTCCTCTATTTAAAAAGACTGATAGTGTTAACAAGTACAATGAATAGTATTCTCGTATTGCGAGCACTTTATCTCTTGCTAAGTTTGCTAACACATTGTGATGTAATTAAAGCTTCACGGGAGCCAATTCAAGAGTTCTTGGAGGTTTTCAAACTCTGCTCCATGACCTACTATAACTTTCAAGTGAAAGCTTATGCTTCTTCTTCGATTGAACCATTCTTCTTTCAACACCGTCACTTAATATTCCTAAAGCACTCCAAACTTGGTTTACGAAATGGAAGCATCGCTACAAATAAAAATGATATTATTCATGCCAAAAGGAAGTTTGCACAGTGTTCAGTGTTCATCTTAAATGAAAACTTACTCCCTGAAATCGTGGTTTCAAAGTGGTACAGCTATAACCCCACGCCAGACTTTCTGTGGTTCATTTTAGCTTCGAAGAGTAGCAAGACATTTTCAAATGAGAAAGCTGTCTCCTTCATAACCGAATACGTTCAACCTGTCATTTTCCTTCGAATTATTCTGGACACCCAAGAAATTTCATTTATTTGCCTTTCTTGCCAAAACAGTGCAATTACCCTAATTATTTCCGATCAAATGCAGAATTCGAAGCAACTCTCTGTTAACACGTTAAGGTCAAATTGGTTTGAACTTTATCGAGATATGCAAAGGATCCCCATCATGCAATACGTAACTGACGGGGGTCAAATAAACTGGAAAGACTTTCAAGCTTCAGGACAACTGTGTGTGCTACATCCTGTTAAAACTGCATTGGATTCCCGGTATTGCACCGGGCTGATGATAAGCTTCAAACATAATTTTTCTTTGATTCAAAATTCAAAAAGTGAAGAGAAAATGGTGAGCCACTCAACATTTCGTGCTTATGGCCTTGTATCAACTGAAAGTCTGCGAGTCTGGAGAAACCGGAGATGGCATGTCGTTCCTTACTCTGTGATGGATAAAACATCTGCGTTCATAGTTGTGAACAATGACGAAAGTTTGATTGGCCAAGGTCAGCTAAATGGAATTTTGAAACCTTTTCAATGGACGACGTGGGGAGCAGTGGCACTGGCAAGTTTTGGAATTGCTGCGCTGTTTTCGTTCTCATTAGGACAAATTTCTGGAGACAAAAGTGCAAAAAGTTTTATACTAATGATATGGCAAAATTTATGCATGTCGTTGTTGGATCAACCCGCAGCATCCAAATTTTTTAACCGGAGAATATTCAGCAGAGCGGTTCTAATGGTTATATGGCTAATTTGGAGTTTCTTTTGTTCAATTTTGTCACAAAACTACAAAAGCTCTTTGTTCTACCACCTTTCGAGTAACCCAACTCCCGAAGTGCCACAGAATCTGCGAGAACTAATGACAAGCGATATGCAAATATGGACAATGGATTCATACAGGGTCGCAGGGCAGATGTATCCAACTTTGCTCAATTCTATTGTCCCACCTTTGCTAAAATGTGTAGATAAAGTTCAACGGAAAAAGGATTTTAAGACGTTGCTAGATTCAGTGGTTTGGTTTACTGGTAAGCCTCTAAAATTCGTCAATCACTTGAGATCTTCCTCAGCTGTTAAATCAAAAAATAAAACTGTACAATTGTCAAAGAAATTTGCATTGGCAGATTCGACAGAGACCACTTCCGCTTTAAAAACTTATTTGGAAATCTCAGGAATTAATTGGGTTTCCAAGCCTGTGTCATTATCTGCATTTACGATCCGAAGGTTGTGGACCTGTCGGTACAACTACTTTTACCCAATTTTCAGAAGGTCTTTGGGACAACTTTTTGAAGCAGGCTTGATTGACAGGTGGAGGGTTCTTGTAAACATTGCAAAACAGAAGAATGATATGAACCACCTTTTGAAGAATCGTTCTTTGCACAGACATCACAGGCAGTCATTTATCGTCAGAGAAGATGTTGCGGAGAGGGGGGAAAGTGAGACGAGCTCAATTATAGCAAAGGGAGTTTTCTTGCAAATCTTGTATCACCTCGTAATTTTCTATTGCGCTATAATTACAGTTTTCGCTGGTGAGTTGATAATTTTCAAGAAACGAAGAGCAGCGGTGACTTTGGTAGAGGACTTTAAGCAAATGCCGATGATGCAATATTTCAAATGCATTATATTTTTATAGGCATGCATTTCACTTTCAGCAACATTCATAATTGAACGTTAGCTGCTTTGTAATAATATAAATTATGCAAAATAGAAATTACAAGCAAAACTAGCAAGTTGCACGTCTAATTACATTTGCGATGGGTGACGACGTGACATTTTCTCCTAGCACAGCTCAACGATTTCCCTACATTATGCAAATTCTACCGTTCTAATTAGAAAGAAAGTGTATTCACGAAATTGAACATCTCTCGAGCAGCTGAAAGCGGAGGACAGTCATCGTCACATTCATTCGTCAGTTTAACAGTTACTAAATATTCTGCAATTCTGCATACCTAAAAAGTACTTATTATGTAAAACAAGACTATGGGAAATCGTTTCCAGTTTTCACTACACTGGTGACGGCGCGGCGTGCTAATTTATACGCAGCGCTTCTGCTAACTGTGAATTTAAGTTTAATTGAAAGTTTAAGTTTAATTGTGCCCTTTATAACTTTTTGAAACGTATGTTCTGCTTTTGCTTGAAAATTTTTGATTATTTATGTAAATTATTTTCTTACAAATCCTAATTTCTCGGAGCTCGTGAATTCTACTCGCATCGCGGCCCTTATTGCGCTTGGCGCCTCTGCTCTGCACGTATTCAGGACGTGTATTTACGTGCACAGCAAATTGCGCAATGGCAAAGCAGAGAAGTAATACCAATACTGTGCGTGGTGTCGTTCTGACGTGCACGTTGTTGCTGTATTGTCATCATCAACGACGACCCGAGTGCTTTTATTATTGTTTTGATTTGTTTGTATTTTTAGCTTAAGATGAATGCTTTTTTTTATTAAACTGTTAATTGTTAACCAATTTGGTCGAATTACATATGTTATTTTAGTTTTTGCTGATTCTGTTGTTGAGATTACTACGTCATAATAAATTGTTGACTGTTCTGAAAAGAAAGAAGTTCGTTGGTGTGAGTGAACACCTGTTGGCCAGTGACTGAATATGGGAAAAGTTAAGGTAAATTAAAACTCGCTTCTTAAATGATTCAATATTTATTTATTCGAGAATTGTTGTAGATATTTTAAGTTTCATTAACTCAAAATGACTGCCGATGATAATCCTAATCCTTCTTGAACTCTCATATTTTCGAGAGTTTTGTTGAATGGTTTGGTTCAATTGTCAGAAAATTTTTAAATTTTTAAAATTTAAAACCCAAAGTTTGAAAATCTCTGCTACTCACTTGGAGGGACAGTAAGGTAAAGCTGACCTTAATCCTTATGTATAACACACGAACTAATCTCTGGTATGATGGTAGTTACAGACTTGTCACGAGCGCCGGAAAACACTTTCTACTTCACCATTTTCTGGCACGGCAAAGAAGACCGAGGAGGAACCACCTTCACCGCCATTTGAACCCCTGGAGGAGGAAGAAGATAACAGGATTCGACCATTCTGGGAGACTCCAG
>JAHZNF010003897.1:0-13323 GCA_027744215.1 Troglopedetes dispersus | reverse complement strand
CACAGCAGTGCTATATTCTCCGTGTGAATGGATCTGTCTCCTGCTTATCTCCCTGGCAATTCCTTGTCTACCACAAAAAGGAAGCACAATTGTGTGTCTGCTCGCATATATAGTTACCAACCGCATACGAAATGACTTCTCAAGATTAATCAATTCCCGCTTGGGCCTGCTCCCGGTCATATATGTTTTTGTAGGTAGATTGCGTAGAGAACACGTTCAATTGGGAGTCTCCAATTTTATATGGCTTTTCATCTGAGTCTTCTAATTTTGCCGTGATGTCCTCCTAAAAAATAAACCGCGATATTCAGGGTAACCGCGCTACTCCCAAATTTTCTCCATTGTGGCTTGCGCTGAAAAAAGGAAATTATGATGAACCAGAAACAAAACTGAGCTGAAGTTGAACATGAAGTACTACTTTTTCGGGTTTTTTTCTCTCTCATAAAAAACTCATACTTGCCTTTGCTGATACTTACATTCATGTTTTCCAAACAAGAACAACAATTTCTTTTCTTCGTTCCGTCCACATCCCAAAAAAGCGAATTGAGTATTGGGAACCAAAGTGGGAAACAAATCAAGAGACGCTGAATGGGCCAAGTGGCACTCACGAGTTCTGTTTTTCTTCAACTTCATCTTCTTCTCTGGACTTTTTTTTCTCTCTCGAAAGTTTGAAGTGGAAGTAGAACCTTAATTTTCCGTAGTCAACTGCACAATCATGAGAAAAACTCAAAAAAGATAAAAGTTTTCCTCAAATAGATTCTTTCCTATCATTTCCCTTTCCTCTATTTTTATTATGTTAAACCGAAAAGTGAATTTTGACTAACAATCTTACCATTTCTCAGAGCAGACTTCCCTGGAACCAGGCGAACTGCAGTTGATGGATCAAAAAAGTTTAATACGATGTCACTCGAAATTTGAAAATATACCTATATTCCAAAATCAGGGAGCTCCTTCCCTGATTTTCCAATTTTACTAATTAAGAGCTAGTGCATCATTCTGTTTAGATGCTACATGTCCTCCACCAAAATATGTATGCCCCCATGCTTCATGCACAATTATTATTTGTACGCACTGTGCATCGCAAGGTTTTAACTCAATTCTGAGAAAAAAAATTATTGACCATTTGCAGGAATCGTAAATTTGTAGTTAGGAAGCGGGAGGCAGTTTTTGCGGAGTCCATCTCGAAACTTGAGAGGAGACATGTGGAGGGAAGTTATCACTGTAAAAATCATTTATTTTCTCCGCATTTCTGGAGTACGTGCCGCTGGTAGCATCAGTGGTCGCGACCGCTTGCTCCAGCGTCAGCAATATACAAACACACACACATGTATATGTAATTCTAATCTGACTAGGCTTTCCTGCAAGCCAAACGGCATAGCAGAAGGAAAAGTTCATGTCATCAAGAAAATTTTTTTGGAAGAGTGTGTCAGAGAGACGTCGACTCTCGCCGAGTTTCACTTGAAAAGCATGGAACAACTTTGGAGGTACACTCAAATGGGAACTTTTTCTCTCCAAACGTTCTCTTTCACAGAAACCTCTGGAAGCGTGTGTGTGTGTGTGTCTGTGTATTTATGGAAGTTTCCCTCCAGCTTTCCAGTTGCTGGAGACATGGCATGTGAAAGTCACTCACTGCCGCTTTCTCCACGCCGAGAAGCAGCAGCAGAGCAGGAGGAAAACTAGAATTTCCAGTTTCACTTGTACTTTATCTGCTGACGTTTTACTATTCTTCTTTTTTTTCTAGCTCGTGCTCTAGCTCCAACCAAGCGTCTCCCTTTTCATCTTTTCTGTTCCCTGGTCTGTCTTGGAAAATGGGAAATGGCAAAGAGTGAGTGAAACTGGAGGAGGAAAGACGAACAGCTTTTCCCTTCGTTTACATTCTTCTTTCAACGTCTCCCATTTCCTTCTTAGCCGTCTGTAGAATAAAGTGTGTGGCTTTTCTCTTCCTTGTGTTTCTCTCCGCGTGCACAAATCCATCCTGCATGGAGAACAAAAGATCCCCATAATGTCTCCGTTTCTCTGCTTAACGAGATGCTCAATATACTCAGTTGAGTCAACTCCCTGTGTTATTTCTTTTTTGTTTCATCTTTTTCCCACGAACCAATTTTAACTACAAATTTGTGTGGTGTGTGTTCACTTGGTCGGTTGTGTTGAGACTGTAGGCCATATTGTAAAAATTTCAGTTTTTAATCAATAATACATGCTGGAGGGAAAGCAGCGAAGTCGCTGGTTAATATAGATACCTAATACCTGCTGCTCCTTAAATATCTCTCACCGGGGAACATTCACACAAAAACAGCATTCAATATACGCACACTATTCGCACCGCATCATTGCGTGCATAAGTAAGTACACACACACAAAGGTGGGTCTTTCCAAAAGGAAACTGTTTTCGTTGGTGTCTGTATCGTCCAACCATCCTTTTCTCGATTATCCTAAAAAAAAGTTGGATACATGTGATGGGGAATATGGAACACTCGTGTAATTCCCGTCGAGACGTGCAAACCCAGATCCTTTTTTATCTCTGTTTTTCCTTTTCCGACTTCCTCCAAAATTGCAAATTGCACGGCGAGCACCAAACTTTTAGCAGATTACCATTATGGGTCACAAAAAAGGATACAATATCAATATTCTCGGGTATTCCTCTGTTTATTTTGACTACAGTGGAGTTACAAGAAGAGTGTAAAAAAAGATAATAATATTGTGGAGCATTGTTAGTTTGGTTATAGGGAATAGTTGGAACATGTTTCTGATGATTTATAAATTGTGTACATCACAACGGACAGTGATATTTATGCATGCACATAAATATATATATATATATATATATATATATATTTTGCTTCCTGTCTGTGTCCATAAATGGAAAGGGGAAGTGCACACAATGTGCCAAGAGGACGGAGCATTCACTTTTTTTGGAAGGAAAGAGACCCTGAAAATTTTCTCCTTTCTTTTCTGACAGAGAACCATGGTGTGCTCGTAGAAAATGACTATTATTACTACTATTATTATTACAACCACCAGTGTGGAGTCCCTGAATAGTCAAAACTTGCTTTCTCTTTTTTCACATAAATACATCCTTTTTTATCTCCAATTGCTTGTACCATTATTACTCTTGTTCCATTCTTTCTCTCACACTGTCTCTGTGATCAATACATGCAATACTAGTTGACTCTTGGCTGGGTACTTGTGGCATTGAAAATCTTGCTAAAAACACACGACCGTGCAATACGAGCATTTTCTTTTTGGCGATCTATGCAGACAGGCACAGAGGGAGGCAGATAACACATGGCTACATTTATGCTCTCCAACTATATTTATTTATGCTTTCCCCTAGAATCTTCTATGTAGTTTGTGTGAATGTTTTTGTGTATCTTGTTTTTTCTCTGTGTGCATTTCAGACGTTAGTGATGATGACGAGGAGGATGATGCTATGATACTCCATGCTTTTTTTTCTTCTTCTGCTCATTACTATGCTGTCCGACTACTGCTCACAATGTATGCACAATAATTGAGGTCTGCCAGCACATATTTAAGCGTGAGAGAGAAAATCTGCCCTTCCACTTCCCCACAACTTGGGTGGCTTTCGTTTTTTCCCAAGTCTTCCTCAAAATTCTTTTTCCTCTCATCGTTTTTCATGTAACTCTTCTTTCCTCCTTTTTTACTCTCCGCTCCTTTTGTGCTTCTCCTTTCATCTTTATGCTTTCATGGTGATGTATGAATACCGAGGAAGGGAAAGTTAGACCCACTGCATCTCCACTTCGCAGAAAAGTTACTTACACTTTTTTGTATTCTTTCCGAGTTTTAGTTGAGGAGAGAAGGGAGAAAGAAAATATGTACACAAAAGAAGAAAAGAAGATTGCGAATGTAGATATGTGTGCAAAAAATATAATATAAGGATTGAACAGGCTAAGCGTGTGTATATTTACCCAGACTGTATATTTCTAGGAAGCAGAGTCAATAAAAAATGGAAATTGAAGTTGGAATGGACTATGGGAGACCAATGCTAAATTATGAATGCGCAGCTCCAACAATATTTTTTATATAATGGGTTGACTCCTCTGCGGAAAGATACTATGATTACATACGTCGCCCGCTTCTCCGGTTTTTTTTGTCTTCTATTTTTTCCCTTGAACAAACTTTTTGAAAATAGACTTTTATACCATTACAGTTAAAAAAATATGGTGGATACAAAAGCGTGCACTTGCCACTTTCATCTTGAAAAAAAAATATCTGAATGGTTTCCATCTAACATTTATATATCTTTTCGGATCAAGAATGAAAACAGGCGTAATAAAATTGCAGGAGTGGTACAGTTTCGTTTGGTGTCACTATTTCCCATATTTTTTCCCTTCCTAATCTTCTTAAGTGCAAAGCTGGTTAAGGTGGACTTCATGGAAATTCATGACTTTTGGAGGAAAAAAAGAATCTATTTTGGCTTTCCACTTTGATTTTTTCTTCGTCGTGACCAGTACAATCCTGGATTTCCCTTCAAATCTGTAATCCTGCTTTTATTTATCTTTATTTCTGGATAAAAAAAACACACACACACAAAGAATAAAAACAGCGACAGTATTTGACTTGAGATTGGTTCCTATTCCAAGGAAAATGTAAGTTCCCTCTACTAATGTACCTATATACACACCACGACTTGGATCGTGCACTTTTCTAGAACTTCGAGAAAAAAGAAAAGGGACAGGCCAAAAGTAGCAACACTCACTCTTCGTTACTTTTCCTTCCACTCTTCCCATTTATTTTCGGGTGGTCAATAGTGAACAGAAAAAAAAATGCTTTTTTTCACACGCTGCTTCCAGAGTCTTAGTTTCTTGCAATGTATGTCGTGCGATACGAGTTATGTTATTAGCAAACATGTTGCTGTACGTAAAAGGGTTTCCCCATTTTCTCTGTCCGGAGTCTACAGTCTTCCTGTTTTTCTTGAAGGAAATAAAGAGATTTAATGAAACCTTATGCAATCCAGAAAGTACCACGGAGGAATTCACATTTCGTTAATTGGATCTCTTCTCCCCAATAATCAGTACGGAAAAGTTTTGAGAGTCCCAAAATGTTTTACCTAATCATCCCAGAAATGTTGCGCGTGGTAGCAAGAGGCTTCCATGTTAGAATGGATCACGGAAGGACAGCTCAGCTTGAAGATGGAGAGAAGTACTAGCACAAATTACGAAATAAGTAAGAAAAAAAAGGAAAGTGGACAAGCCTCAGATGGAGCATTATTAGAGAAGTTTCTTAAGAAAACGAAGTGTCTTTGATGGCACACATGTGCTCTTTGTGTTGCTTACAGCACAACTATATGTCCACACACGACATGCCCCCTTTTCAATGGAGTGATGAAAAGCAACAGCATAATGCAATACAGGAGCCGTGTTCTTTCTTTCTCAAAGGTATGCTCCTATACTATAATGCTTATATTTATGTTCTATGCTATATAATATGCACATATTTTACCACCCAACTCTTGCCTATTGTGTCATAAAATATACTTTTGTATCGCTGAAAAAAATATACATGCAGGTTATTTCCAATCTTGTTTTTTTTTTCGATTTTGTCCTGGAATAACGAGAAGAGTGTGGCTGGTTCGTCCAGTTTTTTTTTTCTCTCTCTCTCTCTCTCTCAGTTTCTGTCACATTCAATTGGATATTCTCACGGACAAGGAATGTACACGCCTGTAAAATTGTAAAATTCGGAAAAGTTCTTATTTCTATTCCAAGCTTGTCTACTTTAGAAAAAAAGGAGAGAAAAAAAGTGTTCAGACTTTTTTTAGACTACTCTTTGAAGATTTTCGTTCAGAAGATATATGTAGATAGAAGGGAAATCGGGTTCTTTTTTTGTCAAAATCTACTTTGTCGATGACATACTTGCTCACTTCTAGAACTATGGGACTGGGAATCACCTTAAATACAATTTAACAAGCTTTGTCCGTGTGTCCATCGATACTGCTGCAGTAAGAAAGGAAGAGTGAGACATTTTACTGATATCTATTTGTTTGTTTCAACATTGCTGGGTTTACTTTGTTGGTGGTCACGTTGTGAAAGTGTGAGTGGAATTCAGGATTTGAAAGGGGATACCATAGAACCATCCTGAATTTTTTTGTTGAGAGAACATCAAGAAATGAGGTTATGCAAGTTACAATTTACTTCGAAAAAAAAAATCGGATGGTAAACAAAATTAATGGAACATGTAAAGTTTCCCTGCGCCTAGTTGTTATCTTTTTTCTCTTCATTTTGATAAATAATTTCCCGGAAGTGAACGGAAAAAAATACGAAACCCCGCGTTACCTCCTTTTTCCTTTAGTTTTAAGTTCAATTCTCTCGGTACAGCTGCGAGACGTGTGTTAAGATTCAGTTGAAGAAAATACTGATCCTGTTTTTTATCCACAACTTCTCTCTTGCTTTTCACTTAAGCACTCGTCTGTGTCAACAAAGTTGGAATTAAGGTACAAAAGTTTTAACGCTGGCTTCACTGTAAGTCGAGCTTTAAGGCAAAAAGAATCCAATCTTGGATGTCGCAACGGAAAAATTTACACAGCGTAGTTTATTTGTGCACTTAATTTGCATCTTTTATTAAGTCCAAAAATTAGTGAAGTTTTTCAAGGAAGGTTGAACAAAGCTTTACGTATCCGCATTTATTATAGAAACTGATCGAAAAAGGTGATATGACAATTCATCTTATTTCCTCGGAGCAAGTACGTTATGCACCTAAACAACACGTGTATCATGTGTCAGACTAAGTAAAATAGATCATTTTTGTATTCACAATTAAATATTACCAGTGTTCCAGTTTCGCCATCAAAAGTATAAGAATTGAACAAGCCTCTCCAAAACAAGACCGGTTGGCAGGAGGGACTTGCATAAATCCTTTAAGAATACCTCGGTCTGCAAGACGATAGGTAAGAATTCCTCGGAAAGGAACACATAACCACACCAAACATCCGTCTCGCCTTTCTTAACACGGCCCGGTCCTTTCCTCTCAGAGAATCTGCAAAAAGGTTGATAAGGGTCCCCTCATTCCTTTCTTTGTCTACTTCCCCGTCAATGTGCATTTTATCTTTGACCAAGAAAGAAAAAGAAAGGAACGAAGACATTTTTATTCTGAGCATTTCCCTCTAATATGACTCAGGAAGGGAACGTAGTAGTGCATTCTACCATGCACAAAGGGACTTCTTTGAGCAAATAAAGGGAGCAAAGACGTGGACAACACAGGAAACTCAAATTCTTCTCCTACATACATTCACAATTGTGAGTAGTACATAGGTGCGCATTCATGTTAGGCTGCCCGCTGCTTCCCTCACGAGCGTACAGGGAAAAAAAGGAAAAACTTTCTCCTTCTCTCTGTCAACTTAAATCCTGTTCAGTCTGAGTAATTCAACAAGCGCCAGCAAAGTCCTTGTTACCTTCGCAATAAAAAAGGAGGTTCGTGTGTGCTCCTCAGTTTTTTTTCTCCAGGTTGAACCTCATCACACACGCATCCCACATTGCAGACTTGTTTTTTTTCTCCAATGGAGAAATAAAAGAAGGAAAAGGGGAAAGCATGGCATGCAGCGTCCACATGCACAACCCAAAATAAGCTCAAGCTCACAATGTTTCACCAAAAATTCTGCCTTGCTGCATGCACACACTCACATACATGCACGTACAGTTGAGCAGGAGAAAAGAAGTGGAGAACGGGGAAGGCAGAAAAAAAAATTTTTCCCTCTTGTATAAAAGGAATGCGACACATGTGTAGCTCTCAGTTTTCTCTGAAATACCGGGAATGTGAGAAGAAGAGAGTGTCGTTACGCCGAACTCCGACATTCTTTCCAGCTCCCGCTGTCACACTGCTTTATTTTTCCGCACTTGTGTCGTCTTCGCTCAGTGTGTGAGTGAGGGTCACCTGCAAAACACAATCAATTTTAGATGTGCACATGCCATCCCAAAATCACTTCGCTAAGCACTAGCAAGGTATGAGAGAAGAGAAGTGTGCACGTCGAAGAAAATAGAAGGTGTAGTAGAAAAGGCTGAGCGTGAAAAAATGGCAACTTCATTGTTAACTATTTCCTCCTTCATTTGATTTTTTACGGGTGTAACCTTTGTTGTGGTGCTGTGGCCTTTGGCTATTCTGACACTGGGAAAAAGCGAGATTAATTCTCAGAGAAAGGCAGAACTTTATTTATAATACAATCCGTTGTCACATTTATTTCTGTCTTTCTCCACTTGACAAACTATCTAAGTCTCTCAATCTTTCCTTTTGTAAACACGACCACCATCACTACTACCATCATCATCATCATCAGCTGCTCTTCTCCCAAAATTTCTACACAATCAACATCCAAACACACTTCCAAGAAGAAGAACAACAACAACAAGAAGAAAACAAAGCGGAGAAAGAAGAGAAAACAAGACAACAGGAATAATTGTAATCCCAGAAGCAAAAAAGGAGAGCTGTTCAAAGAAATTGCAAAGTTTTTCTTTTTTTTTGTTCCATCCTCTGAGAGAATAAACTTGGGAATATCAAATTTGAGTTTGTTACCGGCTACCAATCATTTCCTCAAGTTGTTCATTTCATGAGCCATCACGAACGAAGGGGAAGGACAAGGAGAAAAATGTGTGTACTTGTTGGGTACACAAAAAGGGAAAGAAAATCTGAAAGTGGGCAGGATTCTTCATTCCCGGATCAGATGACACGTGAAGTGGCCATTCCTTCGAACAAATACATAAATATGAACGTGCTCCAGTAAAAGTATATTGTGGTTCTACCTTCGCACGGAACATTTTGTACCATATTTTTCTTCAAATGAAAGGGAATACTAGTATCTGTCCCGGAGAAGCCACTCGACAAACGAACTTCATTTTGTCAAATTGGCATTGGAGAAGTTGGGAATGATACAGACACAGATGAAACTTTTTCTTTGCGAAAAAATATCTACCTACCTACCTATTCACAGTTTTGTGTGTCGACGTGAACGGAAGATCTTGTTTTTCAAGCTAGTTTCATAAACCTTGTGGCAAACAAAATAGATTTTTGATGGTGACGGAAGTAGCGAAATGAGCGTATATTTCTTGTCTCTCTCTCCCTCCTGAACTCATATTCCCAGTTTTGCTCGAGAGAGTAAAAAAAACATTTTTTTTCTGAATGCAAAAATATTTTTTATGTAGCTTGTTTCATATCGTTATCGTCATCATCATCATCATCCACCACGAAGCTCATCATTTTTCCCAAGGTTTCTCAATGTAGGCGCCTGCCTCGGTAACAAGCTGCTTGCTTATGATCTCCGAGCAAGTTGAAGTATCTGAGCAGTGAGAAAGACGAGAAACAAAATAGTCGTGATCATCATCATCAACATCCATTTCACACAGTTTATATCGCCATCGTGTGCAATAACATTCGTCACTAGACAGCAGCCACACTCGGCTTATTTTGCAGCATACACGTTTCCACACAGCCTCCACAAAGACAGTGTTGAACTCGACATCCCTAATATTATTACCTAGATACACAGATGAGCCAAAAGAAATTTATTTGTGAAGTTTGCACATTTCTACCAGTGATCGAGTGAAGTTTGTGTCCTACTGAAAATGTGTGCTAACTAAAATACCAATGTAAGTAAGAGTCTTTACACGCGCAAAAAAAAGTTTCTCGGATTCCTTTCTAGTTTGTGTGTGTGCACATTACGTATGTATATTTATGTATTTTCATTTCGTATTTTTGTCCTCTCTTATCTCCCGTTTTTTTCTACCTTATTCAAGAGACAAAAAAAGAAGTATGGTAGAATCGTGTTCATAGGAAAAAAGGGCATGCATGCATGCCTGCACGAGTAATAAGGGCATAAGCGAACATACAAAATAGTGTAGAAAAAAAAAGCGCGGAGAAGAGGAGGAAAAAAGGGAAAGAATTTTGCAAGTGTGCCCATTCCTTGTGTGCACGGTGAGTTGAATGGTACAGTTGTGGATGGTGTTGTCGCACACATGAAACTAAAAATTATAGTGGAATACGGCCACAACACGATCTCCTTTCCGTAGAGATCAACGATTGCACACAGTGGGACAATGAGATTAGTCTGAAATATAGTTTCCTTCCGACTCTGCTTCTTCTTCTGTGTTCAACTCTATACATCCCACTTAGTTTTGTGAGTGAGACCTTTTTCCCGAAAAAAAATTATTTCCCTGCTCCACGGCAGAGTGAAGCCTGCCAGCAAACACTAATATCAACATAATAATAATAGCGCTAGAGGAATTCAGTGTGTGCATCAGTGACAGAGAAGTCCTAGTTTCGCATGCATAAGATTATCTTTGTGTGACAAAAAAGAAAAGAGACTATCAAATGAAAAAGGTTGAAAGACGTTGTAATAATCATACAAGGATTCCTGCTGTTCCTATTTATCTGCCACCACCACCACAAGACAACAACGAACAGACACCGACTTCTCAGAGTAATCTACATTTCTCACCATTTCCATCTCCACCATTTCTCCCTTTTTCGCACACAGTTGCATAAGTACATGAGAACCAACCAGCCTGAATTTTCCTCTACTTTTACTTCTCATTAAAGAAAGGAGAGAGATCTCCAGACAAGAAAATATTATACTATTCTCATCGTTACACCACTTTCTCTCTTTTTATCGTGGCCCCCATCATCATCAGTTACGAAAACGAGTTTACATGTAAATCAGACAAAAAATGGTGTACATGAAACAGCAGACTACTTACTGAACCAAATTGTGTGTACTTTAGTAGCTCTTGGCGTGTCTAAGTAAACCTAGTTCGACAAAGGTTCCCGATATTTGACAAAAGTCGTGTATGTGACTCTCGACGAGATACATTATATTTAAAAAAAAGGGACAAACGTTCCTTTCCGCCTTTTTTTCCTCTACTTTTACTTCTCATTAAAGAAAGGAGAGAGATCTCCAGACAAGAAAATATTATACTATTCTCATCGTTACACCACTTTCTCTCATTTTATCGTGGCCCCCATCATCATCAGTTACGAAAACGAGTTTACATGTAAATCAGACAAAAAATGGTGCACATGAAACAGCAGACTACTTACTGAACCAAATTGTGTGTACTTTAGTAGCTCTTGGCGTGTCTAAGTAAACCCAGTTCGACAAAGGTTCCCGATATTTGACAAAAGTCGTGTATGTGACTCTCGACGAGATACATTATATTTAAAAAAAGGGACGAACGTTCCTTTCCGCCTTCGCGCAGGTATTTCATAAGGACAAAGTAATGGATTCTCATTTTGAGTGGGCTCTGCTCTAGCTAGCCATCACCACCACGGGAACAATTCTTGTAATGCAGAGTTATATCAAGTGACTTTTTTTGTCGTGAGAAAATATTTCCCTGTGGTGACCTCTTGCTAAATTCCCTCAACACAGAGTTGTAAAGTTGTTATGTTTTGTAATTGTACAACCTTATCTTTGCACCGAATATTTGATGGTTTGGTGAGTAAAGCGACTACGTTGACATTTGCCACGACCGCCTAAGAAGAACACAGCTTCCAAGATCCTACCCTACCTGCTCCATATTTTTATTCAAGTGAGGGCCAAGAAGTGGCAAGGAAAGGGGAGACGGAGGAGAAATTAACTTTCATTTCCGTTTCCTCGTGATTATGGTGTTGTTGCTGGTGTGTCGTATTCCCCAAAGGGATTTTCTCTCTAGTGTCATTAGTTGCACCCTTCCTCCTGTCTGTTGTGCTGGAAACGAGGGATTTTCCACTCTGATCCGGGATTCGTTGCGGTTTCCCTCGCTAAATTGAACCTTTTCCCTATTCACGTTTTCCTTCGTAAGAAAACGCTTGTGCACAAAGTTGCGCTCTTGGCTGGAAACGACGTCGTTTCACGCAAAAAAAAACTGGGCCACCTACTTCATTCTTTTATGTGACTAAGCATTACATTGAACACTGGATCGCTGCTAGTTCACCGTTCAATTTAATTAGCAAACTTCCCTTGTTTCCCTAGTACAGTGGTGATATTAGCAAAGCAAACGAAAAAAAAATTGTGTAGATTCTTGATACACTTTTTAGTGATCTCCCTCATCCATAATATTTTCATCACAACATATTTTTTTTTTCGCTGACGCAACAAGAATATTATTTTTTAAGGGGAAGTGAAAACCTGTCTGCTGAAAACTCTTGTTTTCCTCCCGAATACTCCTCGAACAGCTTGAGAAGATTGTCATCATCCTCTTTCAAGAATATAATCCTGTCTTGGGAGAGAACAGAGGAGATAAAAAGTGTTTATTCCTGCGAAAAAAAACTGGCACATCAAGATTTTCGAAGGGAAGGTAGTTTGTTCATCGGAAGTGAAGGAGCAGCTAAAAGTTTTCTACAGTTGTACCTGCTCTTTGTATTTAACAGGATTATATACTGTTCCTGTCAGAGACAAGACTGATCTGATTGCATCATCAGTTCTTCCAAGTAGAAGTTATACCGTTGGGATTCATTTTTCGATTACTTGTTGTTCTCGCTCGTTGTCATCTTTCCAATTCTCCGTTCCCCCGTTTTTTACCTTCAACCCATTTTACGCTTTCCTTCCGTCGCCGCTGTCCTCCACTCAACGTCAGCTGGCAAGAGGAAAAAAATATAGTGGCAGGAGGGAAATAATGGAACCACTCCATTCGCACTGACGACTCCTTCCACTACGACTGCTGCAGCTTAAATTGTAATCTCGGAGTCGAGCACAGTCCGTCAGATACAGACCCACTCTCCAGAATCAAGACGACGCCCGACCTCCAAGAAAAAAAAGCGGAGTAGCGGATAACGAGCTTTGATGTAATGATAATATAACTACTGTAATAACCTCGCATGGGATAGAGGACATGAAGTAGAGTAGTGCCATCAAAGGAGCGGGATTTCACCTTGTTTGTTTTTTCCGCGCAAACTTATTCGAAAAGAGGGAGGAGAACAAAGAAGAGCATTATTTTCCGAGGGACACATTTCACAAGCTGACTACTGCGAAAAAAAAACACCTCGTTCATTTAGTGCACACGGCGTGAAGAAGCCGGGAAAAACACGAGTCGAGAAAGAGACCATCTTGCACGCTTACTTTTCACATGTCAAGTAGTCATCAATTTAGGGTAACTGTGTAGAACCAGAAAAAGAGAGACAACCAGTGAAAAAAAATATTATATAACGTTACACAACCTTCTGCACACTTCTCCCCGACGAGGAGCAGCAGTAAGCAGCATTACGCAATCTTTGTTCCAACTTCCTCTCCCAATTTGTTAAGCATCGAGCACTGTGAGGTGCTGTATGTATAATATGGTCTCCCTGTGTGTCTGTCTGAAATAAGTAGTTCGAAATCTTAGATCACAAAAGACTAGAATTGTTGAATTTTTT
>JAHZNF010003896.1:0-22337 GCA_027744215.1 Troglopedetes dispersus | reverse complement strand
TAAATCACTCACTGACAACGGAATAGAAAAAGCTTTCTTTTTCCTCCTTAAAGGAAGATTGTGGCGCTGTGGGCGTTGGATAAAATGACAGCGCAACCTTCTTCTTTTTTTCGCATTTCCTCATTGCGCCTAATGAAAAATTAATGAGTCGATGTATGGACGAGCAGAAACTACTTTTAAAAGTAGGGTGGTCAAGTGGTGGTGGACATTTTTTTAAATTCTGTAAAGAGTGCACATCGAGATTCCTTATTCTCATTCAAAACGTAAATAAGATAATGTCCAAGTCTGGCACAGACTTTTAATCAGAAAGCTGCTAGTTGGAGGGTTAAAACCAATTTCACCATAACAAATTGATCAGGTAGTATAAGCAGATTTTAAATAAAAAATAATTTGTGTGCAAGCTATACCCACCAGGTCATTATTGCCCAATGGCAATTACAAGTACCATTACGGCTACTAGTTCGTTGCACAAAATAGTATAATGTGGAGTAATTTTCAAAGCATATAAGTAAAACAATCAAGATTCTTTCGTGAATCACGTGTTTGCTTCCGGTTGTGCTTTGAGTAACCCCTGTTTATGAACATGTTTACAAATTTATACTATACCCAAAATTTACATACATAGTTGCGATACACAACAAGGGTCCCTTTATAGCTCAGTTCTTCGGATAATGAGTTGTCATTCGCATTAGATCAAAGTAAATGTATAAAGGAGTTCAAAGAAAGAAGGAAATGAAAATGGGCTTTGGTGAGCTTCGGGGCACCGGCAACCCAAAACTTGATGAATAAACATTAAAATGTATGCACGCATGCATGCACCAGCCCTCTTACTTTTAGCATGGCTTCAGATGTCGTGAGGCAGTATAATTTTGTGACTTGTGGTTTCTTCTACCATGCTAACCAAGGAAAGTATACAACAACAAAAAACTTTGAATTGAAACAGCAACTTATTATGGAACTAATCAGAACAAACTGTTCATGCAGTGGAAAGAGACATACATACTTAGTTTGAGTTGTTGTCACTGTGCACCAGTAGGCAAGTAGATAAGAGACTACATTTCAGCCTAACATTCGAAAGAGCCCCATTAAAGCGTAAATATTCACTGGAGACGAATGTATCTTGATAGTATCCATATTTATTTACGATGAAAATAACCACAATGCAATCAGACGAAGGGCTGGAAGGCAAACCCTTCACCACTACCCTTCACCACAATGGAGATGGCAGTGTGTAGGGGCACTAGAGGAAGAAGGAAATAAAACCCAAAATGTGTAGTAAGTAACTTCCAACATACACGCTGTGAAAAGTCGAATCTTCGTATAATAATAATAACAAACAGATTTTTATTTTGTGTACAAACTGATAATATGAAGAGGACACACTGAGAAAAGATGGCAAAGGAAAAGCTGGCGGCTGGATAGACAATAATTGCACGACAAAAATGAAAGAGAAACCAGAGTTTTCTAAACACAGAACTGAACTGAAAGAACTGTTTTTCTTTGGGATTTTTTAGTCTCGTCGAAATGAATAGATGAATGAATGACAAACTAAATCTTAAGTTACTACAAAAATTGTATACATATTATTTCTCTGTCTGACTTTGAATGAACGAAAGTCTTCAACCATTCATTATAGTCTTCTGTCTGAGTAAGCTCACAGAAAGACTTTTCCTCACTCTCTGAAAAAGTTGATTAAAGTCAAAAGAGATAAAATCTTGCCTCCTCACTCTTTCCTTGTGTTTTCTTTCTTGTTTAGAGATAAAGGCGGCGTGTTTTTCCTGTTGAAAGGAAGTTTCGTCGTTTTTTTTGTTTAGAGTGACTCACCAAAGCAGAAAAGGTAGTGTGCGTGCCTATATATATGCATGCGGACAATTATAGACTAGACTAATGTCAGCCTTTCAACTTGTCTATTTCTATAACCCACACAACAGGAAATTTATTTTCGACGTGTTACTCGCAGTACATTACTCGTGTACACCAAGAACTTGGAACCATGAACTAAAATACGCATGATACGTGGCGTGACCCACATAGTAGATAACGAAGCAGTTTTTTCAGTAATTAATGCAAAATTGGATGCTTCGTAATGAGAAAATTGCTCGTTTAGAATTTTGGGAGGCACGCAAAAACCAGTCGGTGTGGATCCGATGTATGTATTTTTGGATTTCATTAGCATCATTATTTTACATTCAGTTCTTTTAATGTTTCATGTACAAAGTTTCCAACATCAGCAAACTCGACAATGGAGATACTTGTGCCGTACGCTTAACCACAAACATTTACTGCGAGTACAACTAAACAAATAAATAGAAACATAAACCATAGTATTCTAATTTAAAAAAAATTATACCAGTTATGCTGTCTAATAGTGACCCTAGCATATCATATTCATATTTTAGTCGAGGCAATAATATTTATTTACCAGGATTCTTCAAAGGTCTAATCTGTCATTGTGAAACAAAAACGCAACAATCTAGCTTTCATCGGAGAAAGAAATGTCACTGCTATACATGTTGCTTCTGCACGGTCTGTGTCTTTTGACACTTGTCTAGATCATAATCAAGGCAAGTCGTTAAAGTAAATACGACTAGACCATAAAAGCTGAGGCAGCAGCTTTTTATTTATTTTTTTAAATAAATGACATGTTAGTGGGTTGGAGTTTATGACGACGACGGTATGGTGTACAAACGACAAAGAACAAACCATAAATGAAATGACTTTTGTTTGTGAACATGGCGAGCACTACATCTCCGCAGAGTTGGTGAAATTTTAGGAGTTCCATGATCATGTTGTCAACGTAAGAAACAATGTTATTTGATCATGCGGTTTTTTTTTGCAAAGATAAAGTAATGTTTGTCTATGTGTTCTTCTGCAGCATTGAAGGAATTGCAACAAAAGCGTGTTGTTTAATTTAAAATATAAAAATGAAATGTTTCGGTATTCCTTTTTTCACAAATGAGTTCTGCAAATCCCGCCGTATTTGGTACACACGTCGGCTAGACGAAATGTTACTTCAAAGTAAGAAATCACACAAATGAAAATACTGCGAAATGGAAGAAAGAACTGCTCGCGCATTGTTTCTTCTGGGTAGACTTTGCACAAAAGTCGATTCGCAAGACAAGGTACTTTTAAAACTAAGCAAAGTTTCCTTTTAGAGAGCAGTTTCGACCTGATTCCGACAGGAAAAAAGCAACTCACAGTGAGGTTGTTTAGTTTAGAGTAGTAAAATCCTGTTACTGAACGCTCCTTGGTTGCCACATCCATGTAATATGATAAACTTTTTCCCGATCGTTAAAAACCCGAATTTTGGTTTTTAATAAGATTTTACTACAGATAATGTATTGTTTAGATTATTGGTATAAAAGAAAAAAATTTAAAGAGAGAAAATCTGAATCGCAAAATGTAACACCAGCTTTCGCCGACTACCCGTCAGCATTTTCATAATGCATTCTTACCAAACAAGAACCGCAATGGTTCGTCATTGGCATGTGGTTTTCAAATTCCTTTGTTAATATCCAGATAAACGATTTTGGTTCTTCGATTTGTATAAAATTTACCACTCTTTTGTGCCGTATCATTAAGGTATTACCACTTTTTCCTTTGAAAAGTGAGTGGGAAAGTCCATAAATAGGTTTACTGGTTTCTCAGTTCAGAGTTCGAGACTGCGTACTCTTTGAGATGTTTAAGAGCCTAAAGTTAGTAGCCATAAACCCTTTTACCTGACCAATCTGTATGGGTAAATAAAA
Source organism: Troglopedetes dispersus (assembly GCA_027744215.1). NCBI lineage: Eukaryota > Metazoa > Arthropoda > Collembola > Entomobryomorpha > Paronellidae > Troglopedetes > Troglopedetes dispersus. The sequence goes on along the minus strand of JAHZNF010003896.1, from coordinate 18,591 downwards.
GATAGTATAAATTTGTTTCAGGCAAAATCTCATGAACACAATACAATACTCGCTCAGCCTGTCAGTACACTTACAAAAAAAAACTGGCCCGGGAGCCGGGAGCAGACTTTAAAGGCGTAAACCAGTATAGTTAATAGTTACCAATGTCTAATTTTGATGAGCTCATCTGTTTTTGGTCATCTGTGTAATTAATGGTCTACGTCCACTTTAAAATTCTTCCGGTTTGATGCAGTTCGTTGATGGAAAATGTAACACAAGTAGCGTGATTTTTTGAATAGCAAAATCTACCGATGCAAATAGTCAGCAAATGAGACACAAAACTAGAGAATGGGTTCTTAAAGATCTCCTGTCAGAGGCACCCCTCTTTCTCTTCATTAAAAACTAAGTGAGAGCTAAAAAAAGTTTCTGAAAGATTGCTCAGAGCAAGATCTTACTTAAAAATTTACATTTTTTCAATTATGTTATGGACCCATACTGTGGCTGTGATTTTATATTTCTACATAGCCGTAACCTTAATCTACACACTGCTTAAAAAATGAACTTGCCTACATCGACAGCAACTCAAGTCTGAAGCCACCCACAAAAGTTTTTCCAAAGTTGCTCAAACAGCTTCGAGTTCACTATGTATAATATGTAATGTAATGCAAATGCATGGTGTAGAGTAAAAGTGGATGTAGGTAAATTTATATTTACGCATGTCTGTACTTCCAAACCATCATCATTGTGGCACACAAAGAAAGCTCATATAATTTTATGCAATAACAGGAAGAGGAAGAAAGAAGTTATGATCGATGAATGCGAAAGATAACAGAATTATGAGCTTAATAACGCTGCGATAGGCTTTCGTAAACAGTTGCGAATGAATCTAGGAGGGTGATAAAAAGGTAAGCAACTGGATTTAAGTACGTACGATGCGAATCGTCGGCACACCCCGCAATAAATAAATTCTTGTAATAAATATGATGGCCATACAAACTACAATTAATTATTATTATTATTTTACGTTTCCAACTCAGGATGGACACAGGTAAAAAGTGCAAGCAATAAACTAACTGAAGTACATATTGCCTTATCTGTACCTGTCTCAAGTCAATCGATAAGAAAAATACAAATTGCTGCATTTCAGGAAGTTGTACATATAAAAACATACAATGGAAAATATGAGTGTGGATATGTAAAGTAGATTGCACCTACAGATTTATATCGTCCGCCCACTCCCATCACTTCAAAAATATTTTTTTCTGTTCCGACTAAATCCACTTCTACAATGGATAAGTGCGCTCGTAACAAGAATGAGTTATTGATGTGATATTCATTGTGAATTGAAGTGCTGTAGGTAGATATGCTGATATTAGAACAGCCTCCTTACTTACCACTCTTAGATGCGTGCTTTAGTTCTCTCTTGTGCTTCCCAAACAATAACAGGCGTTAGGTAAAAATGCAGATTTTTGTTTTCTTTACGTTGTTACAAAAAAAACAACCACTCATGTTTCAACATAAGATACAGAATGGAAAACATCACTTTGAGCTCCTTTTCTCTTGTTGTTATTACAATCACTGAAAGCTCCTTAAAAAGTTTATAACATGTAACTAGTATTCTCCACCAGCAGCAACGGAGACTGGTCTGCATTCCATCAACAAGATGTACAGATTCATTAAAATAATATTCCTATAAATACTAGCAGAAACTTTTTGGACGTGCTACATTGAACGTCTTTTCTCAACGAGGCAGCCAGGAAGTGTTGATTCAATTTATCCGTAAAGGTCGATTCTAAAAAGGCATGGGTTAGCGTGACTGTCTTATTTCTTCCTTGGTCACTACTGTGAGTTGAGTTGATCACGATCCCCAGTGAACAAAATTGCAATCTGATTTAACTTGAGGCTCAAGTCTTGATCCTACCGACATATTATTGGCTCTTTTCAAAGACTCTTTCGTAAAAGCCTGCATTGACTCGTACGTTCAAGTTTGCATTTATGGATATTACATCTTTAATTTTAAACGCATATAATTGATCACTATTTTCTCTGAAAATTTCACCATCACGTAATGCTTCTATAATCATTTCAAACAAATTGTCCATTCTCATCGCGATTTCAACTTTCGTAAAGTAATAATTTGGACATTTAGTAAATCAGCGTTGGCTCAAACTATCAGCCTCGCCGAAGTCACGGGTGAGATGTGAGGTGTTGATGGGTGTGAATGGAATTGAAATGAGCTGAATATATTCAGAATGTTTCTTCGGGATTCACTGAAGACTTGTGATACCTTGGTACTAACACGTAGTACCAAGGTATCACATGCATTCTAGCAAGCATGAAGAAGTGCTCAACTCGGCAAAATTCTTCCAGTCAGAGACTCGTATTTTAGGAATATTTAATATGATTCTGTGCCTTCTCTTGAAAATTTGATCAATGCTGCTTTGTCATCCTGCCAGAATTCTTTTCACATCCCGTGCAGACGTAATAATAACGGAGCTTATTGTGATGCTTCCTATCATTTATTTTTCAATAATGGAAAGCGACAAATAAATATTTTCTCATGTCATTGTCCCCTTCAAAAATATGTTCATTCAAGTGCGTCAAGTTCCCGAGTTTTTCTATCTAAACGACAGCTTGGAATTCATTTTTGTACTACTCGCTTTTCGTGTTTGGTCTATTTTGGCTTGAAATTTTCAGAGTTTCCAGATACATATTATACCGGATCATTAGTCATTTTGTTTCTGGTTACCACTTGTTTAGTAGTGACGCACCGCTTCATCCATTATTACTATTATAGATTCACTTTTATTCACTCAGTTACGGTTACGGCATCAAAAATGAAGTGGTGTTTATTGATCTCTGGCAGAGAGACAAATGCCTTAATCGACCGCTTGGTTCTTTTGTAATGTCAAATATTCAATATAGGTATATATATTTACACCTTTTTAACACCCATTAACTTTATATGGTGTAAGTTCGTAATCATCATCACCTCACTCCTAAAAATTTAGTAATGCGTGAATTTTGAGCGTTAACTAATTTGTTACACCTTCCTCACCGCTTCAACGTCATCGGTGCCATTATGTAGTAAATACCACCAACAACGCTGCCCCTCGAAACTTTGGTTGGAAAAGCTGGCATAAACCAACAAAAGAATTTCATTTCGTATAGAGAAAGCATCCATGCATTAGTAACCTAACAGCTTGTCGAGCAAACCAAGCAGGCAAACCACACAAAAAGCAAACATAAAATTCTTGATTTATTACATTTGAAATTGAAATGAATGAATTAATGTCTAAATAAAGTGGTTTGCGTTGTCTCTCAAACAATATATTAAACATCCAACATGTAATAATGTTTCTTTTACTGCCAAAAGAAAAACCTACCTCCACTGTTATATGCTGCCAGTGTTATTCCGAGGAAGCAAGGGAAAAGATGAATAAGTAAAAAAAAAACAACAGCAACGAACCAAACATATTTGGCATTTGCACGCGAGCGAAGTATTTTATTAATGCCCACACATTCCGGCATAAATGGCAGCATAATAAAAGGATAATACTTTGAAATGTGCATAATATTAACTCGGGCAGGTTGTGATAGACATTATGGATCTAAAGAGCAAAGTACTTTGCATAATATATTATACATCTAGCTCATTGTTACCGAATGGGAGGAATTCTTAAATGTCTTATTGCTATGTTTCCACGTTTCCAGTTTCAAAGATGGAGGCAGGCGTTTCTTATTTCATTTGGTTTAGTTGTGTCACGAAAACTAACTTTTAATATTGGAGTGCAAGAAGAGAGCTTGTAGTTTGTCCGGGATTTTCTGGTAGTGAACTTCACATGAAAAGTAAAAAAATGAAGCAAGCAATATTATAAAATTCTAAGGTGGATGGATGCCTGAAGTGAGTGAGCGAAGTAATTCAACGTAACTAATATAAATGTTTAAGGGAGACGGGGAGGTTTTCACTTTTCACTTTGACGTTGTTGATTAAAGAAGATAGGCATACCATTGAGTATGGATAAGAGGAGGAGGCATATGACGAGACAAATGACACGGAATATTAGCATATATATTACTTATAAACATTTTATTATATTTTATGCAACAACCAACAAGCCAATCATGCCAATTTTCCCGTCAAATGTAAATAATGAAATGCTGGAAAATTCCCCCTTTTTCCCAAGGTAAAAAACCAAATAAACAATCACAGAGACAATTTCCTCGCATTCCTCTTCTATCTCCTATCTATTCCATGAAAGCTATTTTGTGGCAATAATAAAGTACCTAGGTATAGGCATGTTAAACTCTTCAACTTTTTTTATTCTCTGCCTGCATGGACCCCTGCCACTGCACTCATGTACCTACTCTCTACTCAGGTTTTTAGGATGCTCAAAGAGTTTGTGTTCCAGAATGTATGCTGCTTTTGCTACGCTCTTTATATGAAAGTTTACCATATTCCCCTTTTCACTTTTCCTTTAATGTTTTTTTCTTTTTACGCTTAGTGCATCCGGAATATAATGTTCTTCTTATTTTTCCCTTTTATGATTTTTATTTTGTTATAAAACGATTACTTTACGATTTTTTCCTTTTCCCGAGTCTTCAAGTGCACCTTAGACATATCCACACAAACAAATTTCAATTTTGAAGTTTCGACAGGGGAACGTCATGCCAGGAGTAATGGCCTGTTTCCTTTTTATTTTTCTTCTAAAAAATTCAAATTAAGGTAAAACTGTTTATGGTACGTGATCGCTTTCGTTGCTTACATTCCAATATCTGAGTCTTGCGCTGGCTAGCCTTTTAGAGGTTACATGAAAAGTAAGACAAAGCAGAAAAACGTGATGAATATTTTCTACTTCCTAAAGGCTTTCCTGAACTCAAAGTTACATAACCTCATCTGACATTTGCTTTGCATGCGCACTCCATACAATAATATTTATTTAGATGAATCAGGCGACAAGGAAAAATCAACGATAAGTAAGACATAATTCTAACACGAATTTACATTTACCGAATGAATTTTCAGTGATTACGTGACAATTAATGTCAAAATAATATTTTCGGAAAGGAAAGTACATTTTGGCATTCTCTGTCGAAAGGTGATGCAGAGATTGCAGAAAAAATACAAAGAAGATAAAATGTTGGCTGTTGTAATAAGTGCACAATTCAAATTCACATAACAAGAACGACCTTGTTGGTTTTGGTTTGCTTTCAAGTGAGATAAATTGTAAGTAACCAATATAATTAAGTCTCTATAAAAGCAAAAGTTCACTCCTCATAGTTATGCAGCATTCATTGTTTGCAACTTGCAACTTTTGTTTCTCATGTTTCGATGCTTTCCAAGGTCGTTTACTTCTTTTATTGTACAAATGGAAAGTGTATTTCACAAAAAAATAATTAAAATTTGCATGTGTTTGCAAAATCATTTCGTACTTTTGGATTTACTTGGAATATTTAACACACGCAAAACTTTACCCCAGACATAAAACCATTTAAAAGAAAAGAAAACCAGAAGAAACATTAACATTTAAAGGAAATGTCAATTCTCTCATATTTCTCAAACTTTGACTGGAACAAATCACTCACGAGTTTACTGGTAATGATTTCACCATAAAAGTTGCCTGACCTTTGAAGTTAGTGCTTCGCTAAAGGAAGTTTGCGTAAAAGTTTAACTTATAATTAGATTGCTAAATGTCAGTGGTAGGGGACGTTAACGACCAGAAACTTCCTTATGCTTCTTTAGCACACAAAAGGGGAATGTGTGAACAGGGCAATGTCCATAGAACAGAAAAATAAAAGTCGGAAGTAACTGATTGAGGGAGGAGGTGTGAAGGAATTATTCAAGTTTTCCTCGACCAATTTGGAGACTTAAGTCTGATTTTCTGACTTGTTGGACAGGACCTGAGAAAGGATTCGTAAAATATGTGAGAATTGTTTCTTCCTGGCATAGTTTCCTTTGGTTGATGTGAATTGACGATGAAAACCATTTAGCCTACTTTCATGACGACTCCGTTGCTGCAGACAGATTACCTTAATCATTTATTAAATGAAGCATGTTACTGGGTTCGGTTTTCCCTCATTTGCATAACTTTCCTTGTTCTCTCTGAACTGATTGATGTCAGCAGATTATGGTGGAACATCACCTTGAAGTTTAGCATGTCATCTTGTAACTTAACTTTTGCTGTGGTTTGTGGTTGAGAAAGGAGTAATCACCCCCTTTTGTAGCGATCTTCAAGATTATCATACATCAAAGCTTCAGTACAAGTAATGAAATGTTATTTCTTTCTGAAGCACACAGTATGTTACTTTTAAACGTAATAGTTTTCGATAGAAGAAATACAATAAAATACGACCAACAAGTGATGATAGAAACTTTGGGTGCGCATAACCTGAATCCTTACCAGGACCTTCACATAACCCTGTTGCGATACAGCTTTGGAAAATATTTTTACAACCATTGGCCCACCAAATCCATCCAAATCGCCAGTTAAAAAGGTTCTTTCCTTGCATCTTATAAATTATGCAAGAAAAACAGTCTACTTCACACCGGCGTTTATTATTAAAAACTTGGTGAAACGCGGACACAAAGAAACGAGCAGACGACAAAAAAAAGAGTTTTAACCTGCAACGATCACTTTTACCGAAATAATTTGCGGATGTTATATTAATCCTTGCGATAGATCCAATGGCTTTCAAACTAAAATACGGTCTTTGTTTCATGTCATGTTATTATCAAAATATATTTACGATTTGGTAGTCCAAAATTTGCTTTGAAGAATTTATTATCGACTGCCACTTCCAAAAATACAAGAAAAAAGCTCAAGCATATACCCAGTAAAATATAATAAAAGATGCACAAGGCACGCTCAGTTCTTATTAATTAAAAATGATGAAAGGGGAAAATAATACAGGACGGCACCGCTAACGAAATGCAGATCCGTAAAATCATAATTGTAACTTTAGAATGCACAAATTTGTGAGTCACGGACCAGCTCCTCCAAGCAAGCGGTTAGAGATGATGCTTTTCATTCTCGCAGAACAACTTATTTCGGGACCAGGGAAGTTTTGATTGTAATAGAAAGTTTCCCTTTCAGGAGATCATAAATAATTAATCGCAATGTGTTTTAGTCTTTGATGCTTTTAATGCCAAATTTTTGACAGGCAATTGAGTTCATACTTCTTTACCAAAAAGCAACAACAGACGAGCCTGTCAGTCAAGATAAAGTTTAGGTGTATATTCGTATTGTATTCCTTGGTGTCAATCAAAACTCTAATAACTGTCAAAGTTAAAATTCTGTGAGAAAAGTAGAAAACATATGTTGTATGTGCTTTATCTTTAAAAAATATTTTTACTAACCAAGCAACGGTGCATCAAAGAATAACCCTCCTTCGTACAGGATTCCATGTAATATTTCTTCGAAGCACAGATGAGACTGAAATACTCATCGGTTCCATCCAGGTAAGCTTTTATTGCCACTTCGTATAATTTGCTGTATTCTACCCTACGCACGGAGTACTACGGATGAAACTGAAACAAATACCCTTGTGGACCACTAAAGGCATTTAATAACAACAGAAAATAACTTTTTTTATTATAATACTGTCTTCTTTATACATAGTTGTGGTTGGTGGTCGTCCTTGTATGTTATTATATTTGGAGAGGAGAAAATTCGTTGCAAATGGGAAAGGTATTGGCCCGTGGATGACGTGTGATTTATTAGACAAACAATGTTCCCACTTGGGCTGTAAATTACACAAGATTAAATGAAAATTTCACCCTAATAACTCCCTTATGCGGGTGCAAGGATGCGTGCCTACCGCTACTCACTTTGTATTATATTATGGTGACTTAAACAATACCGCTCGCATCTTCTTTGTTGCTTCCAACTTCTGATGTCTAAGACATAGTAACAAAAAAAAACTTTTCACATGAAGGGAAAGTCTTTACGTATAAAACAACATAATGGTCGAAGGGAATCACGAAAATAATGATAATATTTCTTGCATCAGAAACATTTCCTTCCGTCTACTCACGTTTGTAGCAGGCAGACGTTACTACAATATTCCATATTGCATCACCAACGTTAATGCACAACTGCAATCTACAAAATGTAGTATTATTTGTAAATGTTTAATTTGTTATGCTCCTAGATCCAGACACAGGCTTAGTATTATGTTGCATTTACACTGTTGCAGCCATCAACATTGCCAGAGGCAAACTAGTAAAAAAATTATTATTCATTACAAAAACCGCATTTACATGTAGCCGTGTTTATGCAGCATTCATTGTGCGCTTTGTAATATAGTGCATTTCAGGAAAACCTTTCTCTTCCAAAAAATCCATTGCTTATACCCACAGCCTCATTGTTACCCGCCACCACGGCTGATGTTCACTTCTTTTAATACTCATAAAAGAGAAACCACCACCATACCAGCGTGACAGAATCTGTTCGAATTCCGACTTGGTAATTTTAGAAAAACAGTGTTTCTATACAGAAGCAGCAGCAGCTCTGCATTTTATCATGTTATGTGATCCCTCCTATATGTAAACTCTTTCTGAGAAGCTTTTAAGTTCATTAAAGTTTTGCTGTGTAAGTGTCAAGCAACCAGGAAATAAAATATACCCATTCAGGGAATTGTTTAACCATATCCAGAATTAAAATGCTTTCCCTGATATCCGTGCAACAACCGCTGGTTTTAGGCGTGTGCAGTTTCCCATGCATTGATACTCGGCTCTTTAATGCATTCATCACCGAAACAGGTTTTTAAGAGGTGAGCATAATATATGAACGATATATGATGCAAAATGAAGTACTTTTCGCTGAAATGGTGAAAGCAAACCTGCAGATTAGGTTCTTATAAAGTCTGTATATTTTTGGTTCCAACATCTTTCATGTAAGATTTCTGCGAACAGATCCCAAATTCAATAAAAACTAAACTGCATGATGGAGGGTTTAAATTTTTTGTGCCTCCACAATGAGATACAAAAAATGAAAATTGAAGCTTTGAGCGATCTCTGTAGGTGGTAATCATCTGTAGGGAAACAAAAAGGAGATTTTTTCTGACTAAATTTACCTGAATTCTCGAGTGAGAGGTCAACCAAACCCATTCGTCTTCAGGGATTGTCGGTCCACCAGACTCGCCGCCAGCCTCGGATGTTTTATCAAATGGTAGCCCGCTGATACCCCCAACTCCGCCGCTGCCACCTTTATCCTTATCTTCTCTCAGTTTGTGGCTCATAAATTCGACATTGTAATTGGCTAAATTGGCACTCCTTGGAGAAGTACCTGCAGCCTGTTGATTCTCCACACGTCTTTTCACCTGCAATAACCGAGACAATGGGAACATTACGCACTCCTCTCAAGTGAAATATAAAAATACGCAGATTTGTACATGTTCACCTGTCAAACAATATAATGCTTTGTGGCTACGTCAGCTGAATATTCAATTCTTGGCCGATTTTAAATCGACACTTATGGTGTTCATCACGCACTTCATGGCATAAACGAGTTAAATTATGCAATATACCATAGAATATTATTTTGCCCGAGGTAAAAGTAAACAAGCCGTGTGAAAACTGCAAAGTATGTACCGTACTGTGAAGATTAATTAGCACATTAGCACATAATGGATAATTGCCAAGTGATCTCTTGTCTGTCTGATGAAGTAGGTGTGACCAACTGGTCAATTTCAATTTCCACTTGGTGAATCATTGAAACTTCATGCTGCTTAGGTTCACCACCCTCCCCACTCGAGCACCAAACAATTTTAAGCAATGAATGGAGAAAAGAGTTGATTATGTGCGTGCAATGTTAATAATGCCTAAATAAGACGTTTTTGTCCTCCTGCAGTTGCCACTCATCATTTTTTCGTTTACTCCACTACTTCACGTCGGAGAAACAATGAAGATTTGTAAGAGTTGATAATAAAATATTAGACGAAAATCCCATGGGATTATCATCTTAAGGATGATTCAATGGGAAAAGTTATCCTCTCCATCCACGTTTATAATTTCAAGTGTATGTACTTTGCAAAAACATTTATTCACACATCCATACTAAGCTCGGGTATTACGTGGTGGTGACTATGTAGGTGGTAAAAAAATGCTCCTTCGCATCTGTATGATTTCATGAGCAGAGCAACCAGCTCTTGAAAAATAGCCCCCGAAATGTAAAGCTTTTATAACAACCACCACACAACAGCGCACCACGTCGACTATAAAAAGATACACGCCATGAAGCAAGACATGGACAGCAAGTTTTATGGAGAGCTGGTCTCATCCCTTTTTTTCAGATAATAGGCTTAACCTTAAAGCTCATTCGTTTCCACTCACAACAACCATCAGACATAGTTCAGCTTCTCTCTACACATAAAATTTGCTCAATTTATGAACCAAAATACGCGAATTTATCCATCCTCCTCTTCACCCGCATTCTCCATCCATTACCATTTTTTTTCTCCGTTTTTATTCTTCATCCTCCAACTTACTATAGTGTTTTCCTAAATAGCCTGAAAAGAATGGGCAACACACTCGACAACACTGTTGTGTTTTGTGTGTGAAGCAGTGAATGACAGCGAAGAGAAAGCTTTTAATCGAACAATGAATGGTAACAACTAACCCAACGGGAAAGCTTCCTACTGAAAACCAAATCCTGTATAGGATGCATTAACTCGTATTAGTATTATTAGAGTACCATGCAATGAACCATGCAGCGTGTTTTGTGAGATGAAGATAAGGTACTTAAAATGACTCGTTTCCCTTTCATAGAAAGGAGAAGTAGACCAGCAAGCAAAGTACATTATTACATTATCAGTTTTATTTGATATCTTTTACCTCGTCGTGGAGCTCCCAATATTGGTAAGTAACTGCATTATTACAAGGCAGAAAAAATCAACAAGGGATTAATCCAACATTTCGTTTCGAAATGCTCTACAAATTGTTATTACACCATTGCATACAACGCGTAACGTGATGACAAGAATGCCTCATGTAATTCTAAATCAGGGAAGGCGCACGCAACAAGACTAGAAATTCATCTCATCCAATTTTAACCACGACAATGAATGTGAGGAGGAAAAAATGGTAAACAAAATTGCTGCTAACCTGCCTTCCTTTTTTCCACTTGTGTGCAGTCTGCCTATTCAGTGCGGGTAATGGAGATGATGATTTGGATGACTTTTATTTTAGTATCTTCTCACAATCAATTCAATTCAATACATTACCATGAGATGCAGTGTGCAGAGAATAATAGACATAATGGCTAGAGATATCTGTAGAAGAGCGGGTAAACACACAATATGTTATATTTATAGCCAAATTGGATTCCGCGTAGAAAATAATATTCCATTATTCATTCTAAATGGAAGGATCCAATGCAGTATAATATTCTTTCGAATGCGAGACGGTCAGGAGGATGAAATTTAGGAAGAAATCGTTTTGCATTCTGAATGTACGCGTTGCGAGTCTTTCAATCGTTTCACCCGAATAAGCGTACTTTTCCTACCAACATTTGTGTGGCTGCATTTATTTACGCCACTCGTACTTATATGCATAATTTATTTGCATCAATTGTACTTTATAGCTCTGCAATACAGAGTGCAATGGAAATAGGAATTTTGTTCGAAAAGGAAAGCAATAATAATAGTACACGAATCCTCGTGAATTACATACTTAAAAAAACGAATGTAAAAATTGGTCACTCTTGATTCAGCATTTAAGCACTCGATGATGCCGTGTGTACAACTGGTACGTACGGAATATCATTAAAATTTATTCCCTTTCCGTTGTCGAATTATTTAGACTCCTCTCATCCGTGAATGTGTTCTTCCCAGCTTGGTATTAACAAATATACTTTGAGAACTATATATCTTCATACATGTGCTTTCCTTCGGGATTTTCATTACTGAAACGGGCACAATGTCATAAAAACCAAGAGATGCTGTGTTGTGTGAGGATGAGCACCATTGTTTAAGAATCATTGGCCATTTTGTATCTTTCCGAAAAATAAATGAATTACTATCAACAGTCTTCCAGGAGGGCCCTGGAAGTTTTTCCTAAAGGAAGAGTTTTTGTGCGAAATTACCGTGACAAGGCGCACTATATACTCTACTCGTCGGGCTAAATGCGCAAGAAGGAAAATTTAAAACTTTTTGTGGACTGTGTATGCGAATGGCGGCGATCTAATCTTCAAATGTACTTGCAATTTACAATAGACGAAAGCAACAGAGTATTTTATTTGTAAGAGTCACTTTACAACTGATCGTCTTTTTTTGTAGATTCTCAATCTAAACGACTACATGAGCACAGTCGCTCTGTTTTTTTCCTTGTAAACTTGCGTAATCTATTAAGGCAATTTCCGTGTCATTTGCATACATACGACGATTTTATATTCCATGGTTCATGTATGTGAAACGACAGGCCATTAAATGCAAGCAGTTGAGCTCATGAAAAACGAAAGAAATAAAAATGTAGCTTCATTATGAAAAGTTTTTTTCCCTTCTTTTCTGGGGGTGTATAAAAGGAATACTAAAAAATCATGGGGAAAAATTCATTTAGTCGTTTCGCTTTCCGAGAATTGGTTACATTGAACATTCGAAACTACTAATAAAAGAGATTTCATCATCCCATGTACGCAAGGGTCCTTGTTACAACCCTTTGGAACTGAAACAAATCACATTCCTTATGTAAATAATAAAGAATAAAAATGAAAATATCGCTACAACGGAATGAACAAAATACTAAAAAAATATACTGATAAAATATGCTTAAATATTAAGAGAACGACCAGGACCAGTATAAAAGATTTATTGTGTCACGAGCTACGAATTTCAAATAATATTTTTCATCTGCTTATTTCCATACTCATTTAATTCGATAAAAAAACTGAATTAAGTTAAAAGGTTCGGCTCGCTTGTCTACTATTGTAATTTTTAATGTCCATTTTGCTTCGAAAGTTAATAAAGTTGCAAAAATTAAGATCCATGCTTTCATGTGAAAAAAAAATGATTGTGTGCCAGACGTTGAGTCTGAAAATTTTCCACTTCCAAAGTTTTAGCGAATTTCAGGCGTATTTATTATTATGATTCTGATTTGCTTCAAGAATCGTGTCATAAATCACAACTTATATTTATGACTAAATAAATAATTTCCTAGAGATTATATCATAATTTTACTTATTTATTAACCGCAGCTGATATTTATTTACTAACATCGGAATAGTGCAAGCATATGATGAAAAGGCCATCAAGTCAGTTATCGTTTGTTGCAGTTTATATTTATATTGCTAAAAGACTTACCCGTGCAATTATTATTTTCCTGTATATTAAAAATTGCTTCACGACTAATCAGGCAAACAAAGTGATTGAGGATAGGAATGTATTTGAGGAACACTGTTATTTCTTTCAGCAGTATGAGAAGTTCTTTTTACTTTCTCGCAACCACATGCTTCTCGGATTTCTGACATTTTGCTGATAGCAGCGTACTTTACACAGAAGGATTGAGTTTCAATTACCAACTGATACACCATTTCACACTGTCAAAGCAAATCATGCAGTTTCTTAAAACTAAACAATGCAATATTTAACCATCGCCAACATTTTTGCTGGTTGTATCAATTGTTGTTGCATTGTCACTACCTGCCTTATATCTATCTTGCAGAATAAAATTCAAGTTTAAAAAGCGTTTTATTGGAACATGCATAAAGGAAGGCCCAAGATTTGTTTTAAAAAGTTACAACTACTTTTTCATTTGGGAACGAGTAAAACCGGTAACCGAAAAGCAGATTGCATTTGAAAGGTTCTAAAGTCTCTTTTTCTGTTCACTCGTTACAAGTTTTTTAAATCTACGTCTTACTAACGAATGTCCAACTGGTGATTTATTGGCCTGGGCTGCATCCATAAATTCACCAACTTTCCCCCAAAAGTTTGCTCATCTTATTTTTCAACTCAACCTCACTTTGCTCTCTCAGCTTCCTGTGAATGCAAGGCATGTCCCTTTCCTATTCGACTTCTACAATGAAGTTTAAGTTGTTAGCATTTTCTGAGTCAGGGATTCTGTGACAATCCTCCAATTTCGGAATAATATGTTTCTTTCTATTAAAGAGTTAATTGCTGTGAGTAACTGGTATGACGCTCGTATTTTACAAAAGCCATAGGTAAATAGTACAATTTTCTTTAACATAGTACTTTTGGAAAGGCTAGATTCAGCTATTTTTATGCGCACCGAATTCACTCTCTAAGAATCTCGTTGGCTAGACTGCAAAATAATAGATACCCTGGGTCTAAATTTTTTATGGTTACTTTGATGCAATTTAAAAGTGAGCAGCAATTTAAGTAATGCAGGTGGTTTCATTAGTTAGTGTAACCGAATAAAATGGGCTGCGACTACGGAGGCTGTATTTACGCTAACTTGATGGAGGAAGATTATTAACCAATGAGTTAAGGTGAATAAGAACTTTTAACTTAATTCCCTGCAAGCACTGAAAAACGTTATTTCTAATATTTTTATGAAAATAAACCGACACAAAAGTTTGCAGACAAAAGTTGCCACTGAGTACCAAAATAATTTCAGTGTGCGCACCGGTCACGACTAAATATCTTATCCCGGTAGTCAATGCCTATCCTTGTTAGTAACCACGTAAAAAATTTACCCGGTTGGTGTTTTGGTTGGTACGTGGGCATATTATATTTATATTTTCACAAGGCACCTTTAAAGTATGAGCGAATTATCACGGCGGCCCTGCGTAATACCTCTATAATTTGTTTTCTGATTTAGTAAATCTGCATTGGACTACTTATATTTGAGTATGGTCCGTCTACTCACAAAGTGTGAATACAGTGCCTGCGTTTGAATATAAACATGAACTGAGAATTCAAGAAATTGTTTCCTTCCACGATTGCTAACCCCAATTGTGCTTTTTGTTTGGTGTAGTATGTACACATAACATATGCTATCGGGTGTCAAACTCACGACCACACATATGCTCGTTTGAGAAGAAAACGCACATGATAAAGGTTATCTCAACGTCATCATCATCAAACCATTTCCTTTTCCTTTCTCCGGTCCCTGTGGTCTTCATGTACGCTTTTACCCTTCTCACTTGAGTTCTTTTCTTTTTGTTTCCTTTCCTCTCGTTTTTTGTGATGGCAAGGGTGAGCACATTTTTCCTCGGGAAGGTTACCTCCCTTGCTCTCAAGTCATTTTTCTTGCTTTCAAAAGAGTAAACTTTGCAGTTTTGCTTTCTTTCTTACTTTTCTGCTTTTTTGGTCTGCTGCTGTAAAGTGGCATGGGGCCACCAACACCAAACGTACTCAAAGTAATGGAAACCATGCATTATGTACACCTACGCCATTCTTCAAATACAATTTTTTTGCTTTTTTTCTGAACAGCTTGAACATGCTTGGGGTTTGTATTGGCAGTATTTTTCTTTCAAGCGGTATCCATATGGAATACATTTTGAATATATTCGGCTCGTACTTTCTTTTGCGATACATTTAAATAATGAATATTCTCCGCGGATTGTTTGTATCCATTTGACGTGCAGCAGAAAAGAGAAACGAGTCAACGTTCAAACTATTTCTTTTGCAAACAGTAAAAAAATTGTTTGATAAACATGCACTAACGTCAACTAGCCGCCAGACATTACACGTTGAGTTTTTGTCCGCATGTCACAAGATAAAAAGTGAAAATTTCCCCCAATCCCTAATTTCATGGTGACAGACTCGTTACTAGAAAAAACTTGTTCTGATAGTTCTGATCTGCCTCCACGAGACTGAAGGAAACCAAGAAGCGTGCTTCTAAGGCTTCTTCCTTCCGCTATCATGACATTCAAGTGTTCGAGTCCCTCTTGACGGGACAGAAAAGCTGATGTCAAAGTGACACCGTCAGTCAAGGATTTACTTGTTAGTTGCTAACTTAAATAGCCAAAGCACACAAAAAACCTTACTGTTACTGTTACACAGTATGGCGTGTGGCAAGTAACGGGTTCGTTTCAGGTATTCAACGCGAGGAAGAAAACATTCTAATGGAAGGATTACTTTTAAGAAGTGTAAAAAAAGCCTTATATCAAATTTGGGTAAAAAAACAAGCCAGCATGGGAACTCCACGAGCTTATTTTTTGGTGTGCACATATATCCATTTTAACATAGTCACAAAAGAGAAAACGAGATCGTCCTTTCATTCTTTTCTTTTTCTTCTAATCTGTCAAAAGAGATGGGAGGGAAGCCAAAAGAAAGTGAAGGCAAGACAAGCAATTTGGCTGGTGAGGAGAAAACTTTGGTGATGCTGTGTATACACATTTAGAAAAGACTCACGACCATTTCTTAACGTTGGTGTTTATGGTGCTTATCGTGTGCATCATATTCGCATTGTATATATAATAGATATACATGACTACATATTTATTTATCATTATACGATGGACAGAAACCTGAGCACATACTTTTAAATATGAGAAATCACACGGACTATCCAAAAGCAAGTTTGAAAGGATATTACTTATGCAAAAGCTCGTCTTAATATTTTGGCCCGTATATTTTTCTAGATCAGCTATTGATGGAATGATGAAGTAATACTCAGAACACTCTTACTTTATTGGCTTCTTTCTCTCGCATTCTTGGTTCTCCTACTTTACCATAATGTCTTCCCTGCTTTTTCCTCTTTACACAGCACACACGTCTATCTCTAAACTGCATAATACCTTATCAGTTGCCGTCCTTGCTCTTTTCCTCATCCTTGAATATAATGCTATTGATGGCATTTTGAAGGAGATGAGGCAAAAAGAGAGGATGCTCGTTCTTTCATCATCATCACCACCACCACCATGCTCAAGTCATTGTCAGATAAAGGATGATTGAAGATTTCCTCAAAGTTCGCACATCAGAGTTAGGCGTGTGAAGCTGATAGCATTTTACACATAAAGTGCATTTGGATTTCATAAGCGCTGTTAGGCGGATTCAAAGGAGCTTCAATAACCACGAAACCAGACAATACACGTCTTCAGAAAAACATTACTTCCTCTTCCTCCTCTTGTGTTCCCTCTCCGTTAAATTAATATTTTTGCTTCGCCTCGCCTTGCGCAACGGTATTCATTTCATGCAAGGATGTTTTAAAAAGTTTGGAGTGTGTGTACGTCATACCTTTCAATCATGCATTAATGTTGTATCCTTTTACACTTCACGTCACTTTTTTCTGTTTTTTGTCTAATTATTAAAGTTATAAGAAGAGCGCAATCAGAAGAATGCATATTTTTGCTTCTTTTCGTAAATCTAAACTGATGATGGAACCTCACTACATTTTACCACAAAATCTGTTAAGCACTAAAAAACTAAAAACTTGAACTTACATGTAACCTTGCTTTAGCAGGTTATACTCAATTACACTTTGTCTGTCTAATTGTGAAATGTGTCAGTTCTAACACTTCTCAAGAAATGTCAAAGGGCACCTGTGTGTGAGCCTCTGGGATATTTTGGTAAATTGTAATGCGGTAACTTTTCGCTACAAAATATGCAAATTAGCCAGGGGAATAAACGTGTCATTAAAAGTAACGAAGAGTATAATTACTTCACTCTGCATCTTTCCTGCGCATGAACGAAGAAAGTGAATTGTTGATGCAGCACAAAATCCCCAAACGGGGGAAATGTATATTACCTACCTCTAATCTGGCTTTTCACATAGAATAAAATTTAGGGTACATCAGTCAAATAATGATGGCCATGGTCATACAAGCGCCGTAAATAATAAACGACAGTCACGATTGCAGACATAATGATGTAGTATTTTTTTCCTGAATCCTTTACTAACTCACTCAAGCCCACTAAAGAAAGTGACAAGGTTTGCATAACGCATAACATTAATCTTCTTAGCCTGACGAAAGACGGAAAGTTTACAAACCGATGCTATTAATGTCATCACATCGTTTCATCTCAAATCTCAACGAGATGAAAATCTCTCCAGGTAGAGTCAGTAGACCGACAGGAAGAGAAATGCTGATACATCGTTTCTATTTTCCGTGTGCTGACAATCATTTAGTTTATCTAAGCACGTGTGCTTAGAGATGATTCACAAAAAACTGTAAACTGATATATCCACTGCCACTCTTCGAAAGTACACGTGATTCTATGAAATCGTTGAATTTTATTCCAGCTGTCATTCGCCTATGGGGATGCCATGCAAAAGTGCCCTTTATCAGATTTTTAAATCTTGGAAATTTCACTTTTTATTCAATTTCTGTTGTCGACTGACTTTTAGGACCATTGGCAATAGTTGTGTCAAGTGATCATCTTAAATATTGGGACCTTTTGTGCCAAAAACTGAACATAACGTTTCAAACGTAAAGTAAATGCACTTTTTGAAAGGGAAAACAAATGCAAGGAAGGGGGACCGAATGCTATATATAACAAGAACTGCGTTGTGGTAAAAGTGATAACAAAGTGGCAATGAGAACAACTATTTTTGGCATTAGATTTTGCAGGGTTAATCAACATCAGTATATTTTAATACGTTCCACACCACTTCAAACTTTGACTGAGTGGAACAAGGTATAAGAGTGGCAGAATGCCTACGGGTCTCTCAAATGTTAATGTCGTCCCAAAAGTGTCCGTAGCTGATATCCA
>JAHZNF010003894.1:0-13675 GCA_027744215.1 Troglopedetes dispersus | reverse complement strand
TCACACATATGGCTTGAGAAAAGGCCGTTTTTGTTCCTCTTCCTCCCTCCCATGTCTCCCTTGCATGTGGAGAAAACAATAAGTTTACATGTTTCTAGATTAGCTAATCTGTTTCGTATTAAATGACAACATCAACTCCTTCACTACTCGCAATCAGACAAAGACTTCCTTTGTCGCCCACTCTCCTTTTCTATCCCGAGCCTGGCTCTGCTCTCGCTCTAAAATGATGATCAAATCAGTTGAATCTCTGTTTCCGCTTTAAACCCCTCCGAAAAAGAATCAGGACAAGTACAAGCTGAAAAATGTACTGTCTTCAAAGAAAAATGGAGTCGTGCCTCTAAAAAATAAGAGTTTGACAATGACAAAAAATGAAACCATGTTGTGTGTTGCTTTGCACAATCACAAAAGGATTCCTTTTCAGTATCTTCGTGGTTTCATTTGTAAGTAATATTCACAGACGTACATGGAGTCAGCGGTTGTCCTCTTAAAAAAAACAAATCGATTATCATTTTTGCAGTCACTGCTTCGCACCATGCAATAAAATTCTAATATGCACAAAACTATGAAGGAAAACGACATTGCAAACAAGAAGGAGTGTGCTTACACAATTTGTTTTGTTAAATGCTCAATCTCTGCACTTTACGAAATCATGAAAACAGTTATTACCATTTTACACACTAATGTACTTCCACATTAGCAGTTGTAAGGAGCATTCATTTTCAGCAACTCTTTTATTTTTCTGAATGCGTGTAGAACGACAAGCAGGGGAGACTTCTACAGCGAAACAGTGTGGAATTCATCCATTATTCTTATTACATGCATTGGTAAAAGTCAAGGATGTGCAGTCTATTGTCTTTTTTTGTTTCTTTCATAATAACACAAAGGAAAAGGAGAAAAAAAAGTTGGAATGCAGTGGGTATCCGTAAAAACGCTTCCTTGTCTTTTGCCTTTTTCCTTCGTATGCTCTTCTATTTTCCTTCCGCTATGATGAGGCAAGCAGCGCCGACAATGAGTGCAAAGTATTGCGTTTCCTATTTTTTATTTGTAGCGATACCCGATATCCACAGGGATTTCTTTGTAGAGGGGATGCCACATGTGGATGTATACTTCACTTTTTCACTTGCTCTCCTGTCTCCATGCAATATCCTTTATTTTTCCCTCTTACACACTACAATGCCACTTGTCACACGGATAAATGTACGCATAATAGTCATGTATGCATCATAGTCAGAATTTTTATCTCTCCTATAAATAATCTGGTCGATAGTCACTTTATTATGCAACGCGAGTCAGACAACTTCTTTATTTATTCAATACTACTTTTTTTAAAGGAAGAAACCAAAGCCGTTAATATCTGAGTTTTAAAAGAGAGAAACAACACAAAAAAGTTGAATCGTATATCATTTTACTTACAAAATACTCTTCCGAAATAAATAGTATGCATTGCAATGTACATACCCTAAAATAACTTGTGCATGCATACTCAACTGGAAAGGGTGAGAAATACAGATACAAAGTGAAGGAAAGTGCAATGGAAACTTTTTTCTCTCTTTTTAAGGAGTTTGTGACTTAATCGAAGTTCCTACTTCCTTTTCAAAGGCACCACTCCACCGACAACCGGTCGTGCCCGCACTGCCACAAGAAGTTTCATTTTTAGTTGCATTTTGTAGATACAGCAAACCACGAACAACAACAACAACAAATATTGGAAAGAAGGGAAGCCAATGAAATGCACTGGCATTGACTCGACGGAAAGAATATTTTCGGAATTGCTGCAAAGTGCGGAAACATCATCTGTTGTGTTCTGAAAGTCGCCAGCAGCATCACCACCACCACTTCTGCCAGCAGAGCCGAGAGAAGTTTTGTTGGGAATGAGGAAAAGGTTGAATAAAATGGTACCATCATCATCAGCATCCCCTCTTACAGTATCAGTTTGAAAGTGACTAATATTAACAATAGGCCTGGCATATTAGGCATACTTAAAAGGCATGAATCTGTGTTGTAGGCGTATGAAAAGACGATAGGAAACATGGAATATATTTGTGTGATGGCAGTGATGTGGTGATGATAATCATGATAATGATACAAGTGATGTAACGCTATTTTGTAGTAGACAAACATTTTATTTATTGCATTCACAATGTGTACGCTGTACTGGATCTTTTCATATCGTATTTCTGTTATATTAAACTGACGATGACAAAAAGGAAAGCACAATGACTCGTTTCCATTGTAATATTATTTTACTTACTCACTCACTCCATTTTTATGCCGTTACATACATAGATACGTATTTTTATTCATTTGAAAAGCTAGAAAAAATACTGAAACTGAAAAATTAGCTGCAAATGCAGAAATGCCTACATTGCGCTTGGTACTTTTTTTAGACTCTAATAATACTAAATACTTAATGGTTTGTAGAGATTGTTTTGGTAGATATAAAAATGTTAACTTTTCCACATTTTCAGATATCAAGATTATACGTACTTCCCTTGTTAATGATGATTATATGGTGCACGACATTCTCCTTTTACAAATGCGCATAATCACACTTCTCGCGTTCCTCCGAAATTTAGTGGTAAAATTATATTATAAATTATACTTCTTTTTAATTCTAACATTATATTACGTACTCTTTAAAAAAGTGAAAACGCATGAATGCTTGGATGCGGTCATGCATTATTATTATTACATTACGAAATGAAATTTTTCGTTCTAATTTTTTTCTGATGTGATCCGGCGATGATGAGGATGACGATGATAAATAAACTGGGCGGCTTTGTTCATCAAGCCGACATCGCACATGATATAACTGTACAAAAGGGAATGCGCTTTGTAAATTGTATCAGGATGGATGACTTAACTATCTGGGAGGGACACATGAGTATGCCTTTTCAAATACCTGAAAACCAAGTGACATCTGCGCACTACTCAGTTATATTTTCAGTATATTTATTGAAATGTAAATATGTAGTCTGCTTGAAATGTACCTACGATACACGCAAACAAACTTAGCAAGCTTAATGGTAGCGCGAAACAAGGAAAAAGTGACAATTTTGCTTTTCCCTTTTACTCTTCACGTTCGTAACTGGCGTTCTGAGAACTGAGGCGCATTATTTGTCATTTGCCAATTCCATCAGAAGAAAAAGTTCTTCCCCTTCGGTGCCGATAGAGTTAGAAATTTATTCCACGAATTCTCTCATTCATCCGCCAACAACACAATCAGTGCATTCATGTAAATGCTTTTGCTTACACATATCATGTGCATATTCCCTGACTATGCGCATAAATAAGCAGAAAGAAATTACATGGATGAGGTTGCCAGCAAAACTAAGGCTGCATGGAAAAAAATTTCGTCGTCTGTGACTGTTACGCTGCTATCAGGAGTGATCCCTTTGTTCTGATTTGGAAGGAATGTTTCTTTCTTGGTCCGCACACAACCAGACGTACACAAACACAAACCCTTGAGTTTTTGTGGATGTAAAGAAGTTAAAAAGATAAAAGAAAACCGCCGTCATGTGGCACGACAGTAAAGTTGAATGTTGTTACTTGACAATAAAATGCGCTGGCCGCATATCTCTTTACACCTATAACATCGGCGACATCGAGGACGACGACGAAGAATGTAGAGAGGAAGACCGCAAACAGACAAAATGAAAACGAGAACAGAGACAACGTGCTCCTCTCTCGCTGTCTCCTTCTCTCCATTTTTCGTGCCTTCCTTTTTAATTTCATAAATTAGCATAAAATGTGGATCATGCATGTAGTTCTTCCTAAATAAATAGTTTTGTCATGTGTGCCAATTTCGGCAAAAAAAGGCGGCAGTGATGAAAAGGGTTTATGGTTTTCCCTTTCCATGCTTCAGTGTACTGCAATCACGTGTGAAATAGCGGAGCGTCGTGTGTCGTTCGTCGTAGCATGAAAAGTGATTTTTTACTCACTTTCAGCTTCACGTAAGATTCCTAGGAAATCTCGGAAGTTACGTCTTTTTGAATGGGCTCGAAAATAAAAACCTGGTTACGTGCTCCTGTGTATAAATGTACAATTTTCTCTGCAATTGTCGCCTCACACACGTATCAGTCAAATTATATGCATTCTTATGTTTATATGGGTTCACATATTACATATATGTATGTGGAGCAAAAGCATTCCTTGCCACTTGTAATTTGCCAACTTTCCAGGGAAACAAATTCCTACATTTTCTGATTATTTTCTTAGGAAAAATGAATATTTGCCTATACTTATTTGAAAGAAATTCCTGTGAATAGAGATTACTTTTGCAATTCTAGAGAAAATCACATTATAATGCTAGGTGTAACTGGAAATGCACTTTGGGAAGTGAACAAGAAGCAGACTACTTTAGAAATCCCTCTCCTCGATTTTTTCCAACAACAAAAGTCAATAATTATTACCAGATTCATTTAGCTTATCCCTTGTCCCAGGTGTCTTGTCAAAAGTGCATATAGGTACGAAGTAAAATAATGATTTCGGAAAATCACTGAATTCATGTACTTCTCAAAAATCCATTCTTCCACTCTACTTCCCGCAGATTATCGGTAGCTTTTTTGCTTATGTATTTTCAGAATTGAACCAATACCTTTCAATAGAATGTATTTCGATTGCCTGAAAATGTGGCATCAGGTCACAGTGCTCATCATTACTTGGAATGTACTTTCAAATTCTATCAATGACTAAATTCAGTGCATCGATTGATATATTGATTCTCTAGAAATCACGCAACTTGACGACGGACCATGCATACTTAAATAGCCCTTTTAGGATTGACCATCCTAAAAATGGCTAGTGAAATTTCTTCATGATAAAAACAAGCCAATTAAGTTGAAAATGACAGCATTTTTCCTTTTTTTACCATCATTCATTAGACACTTCATAATTACCTGGATGAAAACACAATTTCCATTTTCTACAAAATACAAGGCCAGTCGAGCTTCTTTCTTGAAAATGAATATCTGTCCCTCTTCTTTTCGTTATCATGAGGTGTACAACTCCTTTCGTATTTAAGGAGAAGGCGAGATAGTGACATTATATTATTAGCTGTGTTGTGTCCATTTTTTTCATTAGTGACGAGCTGGAATCTGTCGTGAATTCCACGAATGTACAATGTAACATTTAGTAGCCAAAACGCTCCTGTTCCCAGAACTCCATACAATATTATTCCTTAGCTTACATTGTCCTACGCTTGGGCTGGAGAGTTAGAAGAAGAGAAAAAATTATTATGTTGTAATTGATCTGAAAAGCAGGTGTAGTTAAAAGCATTACGTTGTTTCTTCATTAAATGGCAGTAATCCAGGTAATAAAACAATGTGTTCGATTACACAGAAAATACTCTCAAGAATTGGCAGTCAGCGAAGAAGGCTCAACGCCTTCCCCGCTTCCAGCCAGAACAGCTAGGTACGTTCTTACGTAAGCGTGTTTTGAGAAGGATGGACTCTTTTAAGAAAAAAAAGGTATCACATTCAATAAAGAAATCAATGCAATGAGCCAGTAGCAAGTTACGACAAACGAGCTTCTGCTCTCTCAACGTGGATGCCTACTCCACTCAAGAAAACCTTTACATTACACGTTGAGAAAAAAAAACTGTCGTCGGCTACTTTACTGGCTTAGATTCTAACCTTTTTTACTCGTTCTGGTACTCAGGATTGCCATCACGTCACGATTCTTCCCATTTTCCTGTGCTACATGTTTTCATATAAAAACCTATAAAACATAGTAATACCTAAGTAAAATATGTATCAAAATGTGTCCCCACTCTCCAGCAACAAAAGGTACAGATTTCCCGTTTACATAAGGACAAAGAATTGTACCACGACATATCGACAGAATAGGAAAAAACTCTAGAATTTTACTACCACTCCGACCAGTCAGGCAGAGGGCACATAAGAGCAAAGACAATTCTTCTTCAATATTTATTAGAAAAAAAATCTCCAGCGTGCTCCACCACACTTACATACATATGAGCATATAATACTTGTATAAAGATGTTAGGTAGGGAAAAACGAGGAATGCAATAGTTCTAATAACAGTATCATAGGACATATATGTCTGATATAAAATATTATGTAACAGTAATCGTCTTTCTAACACCACATCATCATTCCTCAAACCTTTTCGGATAGGAAGGGGCATCGGGGAACAAAACTCGGAGAAAGAGGAATCACGAATTACTATTATACTTACTTGTACAGTCATATCTCAATATTATATTAAGACGGTTGTTCACTTATGCTTCGTTTCTTCCTTGCCCCAAACGTGCAACAAAAATATAGAGGAACTTTTTCTGAGTCGGGAATGCGTAATAACAATTGCGAAGAAAAAAATGGACCCATGAAGTGACCAAGAGCAATGAATACACTACATATGAAGTTTTTTTTTCCCTGGTTGCACTTCTTCTCGTATGCGGGCTGTTTAGAAAAGGGGAAGGAAAGAAGAAAAATGGTTATTACAATTGCTTTATGAAATAGTGGTACATGTTTCAACTTTTTGAATGTGAAACAAATCGCTTTTCTTCATAAGGTGTCAATGCATAGAACAAAAAAGGGAACGGGAAAGTGCACACTGCAAACAATTTTTTATCGAGGTTTCACGTCAGTTACGAACGTACGTCTGGATTACATAAATGGTAACTTTGAAGCAGAAGCAGGGTCACAAATTTTTGGCTTTGGTGGGTGAGCATCAAGAAATGCATTGATTTACTGAGACTATATATTTCATTCACACTTGAATGAAAATTATCAATAGCACAATAATAGATAATGTATCCACTTAGTGTACTATGCTCTCTCGCTAGCGAAAAAGGGGTCACTGCCATTTATTTGCCTGAGAAGTATATACAATACCATTTTTCAAATTCATTTTTGAAAACACATTTAAAAAATGATGAAGTCGGAGATGCAATAAATTCAATCACATGTAAGTACTGCAGTTATATCAATGTTTAATCTTTAATCAATCGAGCTAGAGCTTAACCCTCACCCTTTTTTGAATTATCATTTCATGAAAGAAAAAGAATTCTGTATGCAAAGGATTGAGCTGAATTGATCAAGATAATCACAATAATAATATCATTATAAAGTTTTGGATTTCAATCAAGATTGAAATGGGGTGGAGAAAACATTATCATCGAAAGACGTGATTGTCAACCAAAGTAATATACAAGTTTCTCAACTCCTGTCTCACTACAAAAAAGTTTTGCTCACGAAAAATATGAGAAATTGCGTTCCTACAATGACCTGACTAATGCATAATGCATATTTCTCTCCACGAGATTTTGAGTACCATCTTCACCATTGTATTTTTAATGTGATCCTTTTAAATGGCTTTTGTGTCCATATCCGAACAATGTCACTTGGATATTCAGACTACTGGCGTAAAAGTGTATTCATTTGTGAAATGAAAATGTGGCAACGTGACGTAAAGAAATGTCGACCAAAAGAAATATTGTATAATATGGAAATTACGTATTAAACATGTATCTTGTGAAAAGATGTCAATTGAAGTAAGCGATAAGAGACACGTTGAGAGGATTGAGGAGTTGTTTTTTTGGGGGCCATCGAATGAAATATCTTAATTGATTTCTATAGTTTCAGAAAGGATGAAGAAAAGATTCTACATAAAAAGTCGTCGTCCTCGTTCGTTCTCGTTCAGTGAATAAACTAGTGAAACTTTATGGCTGAGAATACTATCAGATGTTTAAATGGGCATATGATAATAGCAAACACGAATAAAAAAAATATATATCCATATATATACAGGTCGGATCAACTCTGGCCTTTATGTAGACCCGATCCTTTGTCTGAATGGAGTTTTTGGACTTTCTGAACATATTTTTTTATTTCGAGGACAAGTTAAAGAGTTGAAATCCAAAAGTGGTGACAGAAGCAGCTTCACATTTACTTTTTTCCACGTCTTTTTTTCCCTACTCCATCTCACTTTACTTTTTTTCCACAAAAAGTTCAACAAATAGAAATAGAACCAACACATTTCCTTTCCGTTCCAAACTATCAATATTACTTTTTTGCTTACTCACACACAACTGTATCTGTTCTCAATGAAGTTTTCCACGATGAGAAAAAAATACAGAGTGAAGCAAAAAAAATCTACGAGAGAGAATTACAAAGTTATGCCGCAAACAAAACCTCGTCGTAACAACTTGGTGGAAAAATGCACGGAGCATTTATGCATTTTCTACTATTTTTTTTAGCTTCCTCTCTTCCGAAACGTGGACCTCCGCAAAGGATACATGGATGAAGGAGGATGTGAAGCGTTTCACGTTGTCTTGTGAATTCACTCTCCGGCTTTTTTCTCATAGTATTTCTTCTTTGTTTCACAAGTATTCCGGTCAGATGAGGAGGACTGGCTCCGACCAGTGTATTTTTCCCCAACATCAGGTCATTTAATTGTCCTAAGCTCCAGGGACTAGAAAAAAGAAGAGAAAAAATATATGTAAGGAGGAGTCAGTCTCTTTCTCCACTTTACCACGAGCTTCTCCTATGCAGAGTACAAGGGTTGAAAGGAAAAAGAAGGAAACGAGAACAATATATGTACATAGGTAGGTTCCACTTTACCACGAGCTTCTCCTATGCAGAGTACAAGGGTTGAAAGGAAAAAGAAGGAAACGAGAACAATATATATACATAGGTAGGTTTATAACGAAAGGATATAGAGAGAGAGAGAAGAAGAAGAAGCAAGTTGGTGAAAAAAATCGATAACCATTTCTCCTTATTTTTTTTCTCCTCTACTTTTTCTCACTCTTCGTCTACTTCCTCTCTTCAGTTTCGTCTTCTTCACATGGTGTCGTTGTCGTTTTCATTGCCCTTTTACAATGACAATTGGCAAGTGGAGTAGACGAAGAAGAGGAAGTAAATGTTCTTGGTTTATTATGGTTTTCTTTTAAGGAGCAAACCAACAAAACCAAACCATACCATGCATGACTACTCTTATTCTCTGTCTCCCTCCGTGACTATGTCCAATGATGTCGGCGGAGGCTAGGCTAGTTTCCTCAGAAGATGAAAATATAACACGTAGTAAAAATGCAGGAGGGAAAAAAGTGGCGTAGGTCTATATGTAGCACAGTCTTAGATGAGCAGAGTGAGGTAATGTGTGAGCATGGCCTTTTCTCCCGACTTTTGAACAAAAGGCACAAGAGGCATTTTTTTTTTTTAAAAAAAAAGTAGGTTTCGTAGAGAGATTTGAAATATTTACACAAACGATTTCGCCTGACACTCTTGTAAATCCTGTGGGAGCAGCAATTAAGGGTGAGACAGTTTAACGGGATATCACAGTATATAAATTAGATTACACACACTCAACCTCGAGACATGATTATGTGCACTGCACTCCAACAAAAAAGAAAAATATGCTGGCTATAGGATCAAATTTATATCTGTGTAGATTTGTAAGAAAAAAAGGTATTTCTTCTTTGCAACCTTTACCAGTGCTCTGAAGAAAAAAGGTTGAAAATTTTTGCCATCACACACAACTCATTCTCACACTAAAGTATAAACAAACCATGAAATCCTTGTGGTCGTGGCTATACGTCTACCAGCTAAGATTTTTAAACGAAATATTTCTCGTGGTGGGTCAGATGGTCGAGGTAACTCTGGTTAACTTTTGCATGTCTGCTTTGGTCAAACAGCAAGTGGTCTCCGTGGGTGCACCCGACAAATCATGTCAGGTTTTTTGTGACAATGTTGATCGCAACAATCATGATAGCACATTAATATCCGTACCGAATAAAATGCACGTCCGTAACACACGGAACTATAGAACTACAGCGTGATACCTGTGCCATTTTTCATGAATGGGGTAGCGTATTTTTTTGTACTAGTCAGGCTCTTGTGAACACCTGAGAAACTACAGTTGACCACTCTACAGGCCATAATCTATACATATGTATTCCTTAATAGTGTACTGTCTGGATGTATTAGGTACACATTAGAAATTTGTATGGAGCGTTTTTAAATGCGCATGTATGTCTTCTTTTTGTCCGATTTGTGAGGATAAAATGCACAAATTTGACCACTCTACAGGCCATAATCTATACATATGTATTCCTTTATAGTGTTCTGTCTGGATGTATTTGGTACACATTAGAAATTTGTATGGAGCGTTTTTAAATGCGCATGTATGTCTTCTTTTTGTCCGATTTGTGAGGATAAAATGCACACACATTCTTCTAGATAATCCAGCTTATCTGACAACTAAGCTTTGGGTAATCTTACAAAAAAAAACACTGGCGTGCAGAAAAAAGGAGATGAGATGGCATGTGGTCGTTTCCTTAAAAAGAGAATTAAATCAGCGTAAATCGAAAAGGAAGGGAGTTCGGAAGACAGCCTCAGCTACTTTTAGTGTCACCATTAAAAATTATCCCAGTACCGTGTAATTTTCACTACCTTTTTGTAATCCATTGTCGTAGCACAGCTCAGTAGAAGTCCAATGAGATTTTTTTTTCGATCTGTGAAGAAATATTAAAGTGGAAAGACGATTTTCTCAAAAGCATATAATTTTTCATTGAGCTTACTCTCCTGCAGTCCATTTCCTATTATCGGATGACCATTTCTGTTCGTAGTCTTAATGTCCTCGCCTACTTTACTTCTTTTTAGTCTTCTTCTTTTCGCTCCTCCACAGTGGTGTGTTTGTGAATGTTTACACTGCCAAAGAGGGAGAGGACAAGTTAGTTACGATTATTTTTTTCTTACTTTTTTTGGCGCAGTTTGTTTGTTTTATTACAATCTGGTCGGTGATGCTGATGATTGTGCTGCTGTGAGTCCTATTTTCCCATTCTCTTCTGTTTTTTATATCTGCTCGAGTAAATACTCTGATCCGTTTCTGTTGAAATGGAAAAACGCTGAGGAAGCACAAGTCATTTATATTGTATCAATATGCCTTTGTCTACAAGATAAATATATTTTTTCGTCTTTATCCTACTGTCATGAAGATGATCATTACTCAAACGGCTAATCCGGAAATTGACACACGATATGTTTTGAAGAAAAAAAAAGAGTCTCAAAGTTGATACTGTCAGGTTTCCGTGTGATGTAGATTCTTTTACTACAATAATTTTCTTTTCATTTTTCTTCTTACAGATATCCCAAGGGAACAGACGTCGTCGGCTTGAGCCAACCAGAACAGGATATATGACATACAGGTAAGCTGAAAATCAAAGATAGGACAAAAAAAATCTTATTCACTCTACTCCTCTATTGATATGCCTCAAGAAGCGTAGCTAACTAAGAAACGTAGTAAGTGTAGCTACTTTGCTTACAGAACATTTCTGCGCTTTTACTGATAACAATCACTTGCTCTTCTTCAACAATATTTTTTATTCCTCGGAGCAAATTTCGGTTTGCACATCAAACAGAAGACAGAGAAGAGAAGGATGAATGAATATTAAACAAGTTTCTCATCATCAACATCATCTCTCTTCGTCAACATCATTCTCACAATCATTCCTTTATCTTCTTTTGTTTCTTCATGGTAATCATGATTATGTCATTTTGCAACAAGGAAATTTATATACACACGCATAAGTAAGTGCATACACATTATATGAAAAAGGTATGTCTTATCCCATTCCTTGATTCGTGCATTATTAGCTCCTCCGTGCAAAGCACTTTACAACTGTAATATTGAAAATTAACAAGAAAGTCCTCCTGTCATTAATATTCATTATGACTAAAGATGTGAATCCAACATTATGAAAATTAATTGGCTACAAAAAAAAACCAACAAGAGTGTGGTGATTTTTTACACGTGGGTTTTTTTTGTTAGCTGCTGCTTCTTCTATTTACGTATCACGCTGTTATCTCGCATAGTTTTACTTTTTTGAAAGTGAGGATTGTTAATTAGGCCATTGCAATATTGCCACCACCATAATAATAATCAGTGAAGGAAAAAAGCACCATTGTCTTTGTCCTTCTCTGCCTCCCCCTCCCCTCATGAATCATCATGATCATTAGCATCTTCTCCTCCATGCCATTACATTTTACTCACAATCAAAATTAGCAGGGATATTACAAAAGCCACTTGACAAAAAAATTCTTTGATGGCTGATGAGCTGTTGAGGTGACGAAGCTGATGGTTGCATCCATCTTTTTTCTTCAAAGAAGACAAGTTCGTTAAAGAATAGAACCATATTTGTATATTTCGCATAATCATAATAATAAAAACACACAGTGCCAAAAAAAATTCCTCAGCTGCGACGGACAAGCAGGCATTCCTGCGAAGACTCCAATTTGCCATGTATTATAAACTCTTTTCTCAGATAATATTATTATTGTTTTCTTTCGTAACGCGTAATATTGAATACGCAACAACAAAGGTAATAATAGTTACATAGCGCGCTAGCATAACAAAATGCCTAACAATAAAAAATATAATAATATAGTTATATCATTCCCTCAGCCTCTTGTTTTGTGTCTGAGTAGTTACAGAAAAAAGATTGGATTTTTCGTACTACCACTATATAATCATCACATAAATCTTTTTAAGCAATCACTTGAAGCAGGATTGAAATCGTATAAAAAGAAACACTTTCACTCGCGTCGACATTTGACGACAGTGCATTAAACAAAGTCATGTTCATGTACTTGATTCATCTCGTGCATGATTCGACATGACAGGCAGATGACAGTTTATGCTTTTGTCCCATCTTTTTTAATAACCATTTTGCTTTCGTTGTACGCGCATTCATTCTCCTTCGAGCTAGCAAACACACACACACACACACACAAAAAGTCACTCTCATTCTCATCGTCTGACTGACTCCCGTCCTTATCTACAAGAGACTCAACGAAAATTGAGTGATGTGGCATGGTTGTTGTTAAGCAAACTCACAGCAAAAAAAAATACCAAAAAAGGAGTACACAAATTGAGAAGGAAGATGATAATTCCACGGTGCGCAAAAATGATTTTGTGTTTGTATGAAAACATAAAAAATATATAAATTTTGCAAATATGTACGCCTTAAGTGATTTGTGTCCACATATTTTATTACCACGAAGAGAGGTGTGCACAACTCCCTCAATATTGTTACTTCAAAGGAGCACATTATTTTGGCGTGGTTATAAAAGAATAACAGAGAAGAAAAAAACGGGATGACAAAATGAAATAATAACATGGCTACACAGCAGCAGCGCAAGCAAATGCACCAGAAGGAGGTGGTGTTTTCGTGGATGTGGTAACTAGAGAATATTAGCAGCTCTCCCGCTGCTTCTTCTTACTGTGCACGGTTTACTTGCCTACCACTTCATTTTATTATTATCAAAGCTCTGGGAATCTGCGTTTCCAAGTGTATAGCTTAAGTAACAAGAACTTAATTACTAGCAGGATTATTTCACAATTCTTTTCCTCCTTTTTTTACTATTAAGTCTTGTCGGGAATTTTATGGACGTTTTGGTTTTTTTGCTGTCATTGTGAAATGGAAACATGATAGTGCATCGTCGTTGTAAGTGGGTTGTTTTTTATGATCTTATCTATCTCTTCGTCCATCCATCCCAAGATATTGTTTAGGACGATGAAACGTACAATGATGGTGATGATGATGATAAGAAGTAAAAAAATCAAAGGATTTTTTTCACTAAATCTGTTTGTGTGTGGTTCCTTTGAAGAGATGTTTCATCCGCTGTTTTTTGGTCTCTGCTTCCAACGGTTTTGG
>JAHZNF010003893.1:0-20134 GCA_027744215.1 Troglopedetes dispersus | reverse complement strand
CACTGAAACGTGGTTGAATAGTGGTTGAATGAAACCGTGTAGTAAGTGAGTTACTTTTCATGTACAAAGTGATAACCAATTTTTTAAAAATCAGCAGGCCCTCCCACTGCTACTAGTGTGCACAAGAGCCAGCTGGTAATGATCTACTAAATTCAGTCAGGCGAGAACCGCAGGAAGTGCCACCCAGATTGCACATTTTTTTAGTTGCACGTTAAAGATCCACAGAAGAATTGCTCAATATTGTGCCACGTTCGTGATTACCTCACCAGAAAAATCCCCAGTCTCACACAATACATGGTAGACGAAAACGGAATATTTCCCCGTAACACACGGTAATTATCTGATCTGATATTCATTTCGTTGATCAGATAAACAAGTAACACACGGGAACGACCACTGACGACGACACTTGGAACGGATTACACATACCTACAATACAATACATGTTTTACACTTAATATTCATTAGGTATTTCACGTCATATTCGTATTGTATAAGAATAGTTTTGTACACAATTGCTCTTACCTTACCTACTCATCAAGTCATCATCATGAGATTATACGTCTATTTGAGTCAGGAGATCAAGACAGGTTTTTTTTCTCTTCATCTGAGACAATAATATTTTTTGGGTTTAGTGCGCTGAGCCACAGGCAAGTCGAACGTAGCCCCGAACAAAACGAGTAAAGTAGACCATCATCATGCAAAAATATTTCTTTGTTCACTAGAACTTCTCTCTGAAATTTGTGGCATTTTTAGTTGCTCTTGCATGCATGCACCACCACTACATAGTAGATCAGATCGCATCAGAGTTTACGGAGAAATTTAGGTACGCCACACGTTACCACTTAACCGCCATATAGTACATGTAATAGGTATCATTACATTTTCCATCTCATTATTCCAGTGTCCAGCCCCCTCAGATAGTCAAGTTATATAGCATTGAATTTTTTTTTCGTAGCATTTTATGGGAAAATTCCAAATTCCAGGTGAGTAATCAGAATCAGATAAGAGAATGAGAGAATGGTGAAGCTGAAGCTACATAGAAAGCCACATTAATGGGTAGGCACGAATGTGGGCGAAGATTTCCTTGGTGCTGAACTCTGTTGAACTCCCGAATTGAAATTAAGTGCTTTTCTTTTTTTTACCTTTTTCCATCAGAAGACGACTTCATTTAACCCTGAGTGTACATTATGGAACTTCTGATCGAGCACTCACCTGGGAAGGTGAAGTTTTGTTAGGTAGAAATCAATTAGAGACACGGGTTAGGTTAGGATAATGCAGTGCATGTCTGAAATATGTAAACAGCTTTTAGCTTAATTACTACTACATTTTCCACATGAAGCATGCGTAAATTTTGGTTGCCTTGTTTTGTCCCTGATGAGTAGACCCTCCTAAACACTTTTCTCTGGGTTAAGGTCAGTCTTCTGATTTCAAAGAAGTTAATCTCGGTGGAAAAGTACACACATTTCAAAAATAATAATAACTGCTTCCGTATTTTTATCGGTTTAAAAACGTTTTCAAGTTTTGAATGAATTTGAAGTACCTATTCAGACCCGCACATTTGTGAAACGAGATCTCCGTAATACTATGTAATAATAATAATCAATTATGATCCAACATGGAATTTTTATTGCAGGTGTAATACAAACTTGACTACCTAAGTGTGTCTGCGTCTATACAACCTTTCGATAAGACTTGTTATATAAGTTATTTATGGAGGTGCGAGGGAAAATGTTTTCATGTAATGGCAACAGCAAGAAAACAGTTAAGTTGAAAGGGTACGAAAAAAAGTAAGGAAAATGTTAGACTAAAATCGGGAAAGGACCAGATCGCATAGCACTTTACCAGGTTTTTGTAGAAAATGGGATCCACGTACGGAAAATATTGCCTTGTCTGAGTTGTTGTGCTGTGCTCTCTTGGTTGAAGATCTCTTCTCTGTACGTTTTTTTCTTCTTTTTCTTCCTTAATTGTTTGAAAAGGGTTAAGCTGCTCAGCAGCGTAAGAAGTTTACGTGCTTCTTTTGCTTATTCGACCTGTTGTCTGCAATGCATCACTTTAGCCATTTCTTTTACATGTGCACACACACACACACATTTTATTTTTGCACACAGAGAGGCAATCGTCCTTCATTATAAAGGAGTAAAACGAAACAATATATTGTGGTCATAAAATATATTTAATAGCGGAATTAATTATGGCCGATCATAATAGTAATGAGTTCCATGTCAGACCTCCATTTAAAGACTGGACATGTGGACAAACTATTTTTCTTGCAAGACAGTTTGAACAGCAACTCTTTTCCTTCAAACTTTTTATGTTACTACTTCTACTACTACGCTACTTAAACTCCTCGAAACTCATACTTTCTTGTACTTCTTGTACTCATACTTCTTGTAGGCAACCTTCACGTCAACTCTTTGTACTTGCACACACATGTATTATTGTAAGCCCTTGTGGAAAACTGAAATGGTCGTATGGTAATATGTGCATAATTGTTATTGCGAATGAATGAACCTTTTCTATATAGTATTTCCTCGAGCTGGACTCGGACTGAGTGAATGCGTTAACCGTGCGCCTATTTTTGTCTGACTGAATGATGACGACCATGACGGGTATAACGGGCATTTACTCTCTTCTTCTCTCTCTCTCTCTTATTTTTTGTGACCTCAACAAAATAAAGTTGGCTGTTGCCTACTACACACAATACACTTTATCCTTTTCGAAAAAAATATTTTTTTTGTTCCAAAGGCTTTTCTGGAATGACCGTATCACTCTCCCGAATCATTTATCAGCAACGACATGGCAAGGACACGGAGAAATATATAAGCTCCATAATAACGTTATTACATGTTCGTACCAAGCCCATTCCCCGGTCCCTATCGTCGACGTCGCTTTGTATTTCACTGCATCCCTGTAAAAATCCACACTTCACTTTTTCTTTTTTTTTTCAGCGTCATCATCATATTCCATAATGGTGTTCCACGTAATATTTTAGGAAAAATTATTGGGAGCCACAAGCAATGCTCTAAAAAGCATTCCATTTCCACACACACACACATGCCTCAATAATTCTCACATGCATTTATCCATAGCTTTTTTTTCTCCCGAAGAGAAACAACAAAAATAAAAGAGCAAGGTGGAAAGAACGAAATAAAAGTTATTTCTTCTCCCTTTTTTCCACGTCAATTTCTTTGTTGTTCTTGCAATTGAATAAAGAGGAAAAACCAATAACTCCTAATATATTATATTTCCAGCTATCAAATGGAAAAAAAATCCTGTAAAAAAATCGAAAACCATCCCGTCATCATCATATGATTATCATCGCACCCTGGTCCGAAGAAAAAGTGCAGCAGGAGCTGCAGAATAGATAGCAGGACTCGATAAGCCCGTTCTTTCTCTCTCTCTCTCACTCTAAAAAAAGAATATAAAATTGTATCACCAGCAGTAGCAGTAAGCACTATATGGCTCTACCAAAAAAAAAAATTCTACAACAATCTACAATGGCAATAGTAGTTCTACACACAACGTGAGTGTGTAATAATAATAGTAGAATCTAAAAAAGGAATAAAAAAATATAGTGGAAACAAGGATTGATGAAAATGTAGAGAAGAAATACTAATGTGTGGTGGAGCAGCCATAGTGTGTACATTATTGTACATGTGTTAGCTGAGAAGGAAGAAACATGCGCTTTTTCTACAACGACTACTACATCACCGCGATTATGATACTCGCCTTCTATCTATCTCTCTCCTGCTCTACTCTAGTTTTTACGGCTTTTGCTAACGACGACGGATACCATACAATATTGTAGGAGTAAAGTGCGAGCATGCATTTATCGCGTACAACAACAGGAGCACACACACACATCCACATAATATTATATATATTTTTTTGGTTGGCGATGGTGGTTCGAAAGAGAACAGAGTGTGCCATAATAATAGAGTACATTTTAGGCACATTTTGAAGCAGCAAAAAAGGGAAAAAAGAACGTTCGTGAGCTGTGGTGCTGTATGTAGTGTGTGTAAAAAAAGCAAAGGCACACGAGAGAACGTTTCGAAAAAAAATGATGCAGTATATGGGAAAATGGGGAAGAATTTCGCGTAGAATGGTAGCATGGCCTTGTCCGATGAAAATACCGTAATCCCGACTCACTCGTCAGTCTCTCTTCGGCAGCTCTTCACGACTCAACTCAATAGAAAAGTCGCTCGTGTGGTGCGACCACTAAGAAGAAAGCAGGAAAGTC
This sequence comes from Troglopedetes dispersus, assembly GCA_027744215.1. NCBI lineage: Eukaryota > Metazoa > Arthropoda > Collembola > Entomobryomorpha > Paronellidae > Troglopedetes > Troglopedetes dispersus. Next base: position 15,891 of record JAHZNF010003893.1, on the reverse strand, counting down.
GGTGCGAAAAATTTGTAGACAAAAGTCCCCTTTTTTTCCACCTTCGATTTGAAGAACGAGCCGAAAACAAAAACAAGAAAAAATTTTTTTTGCAAACAAAAATACATCATTATCAATCTGCATCATCATCATCATCCTCTTCGTGTGACAAGCGTAAATACATACATTGTAATAAAAACTTTTTTTGTTTCAAGACTTGAACAATTTATTTCTCTTGTGATAGTCATCATCAATGTCAACTAAGTTTAAGTACGACTAACTTAATTAATTGCCTAGTTAAACTAATAAAGCTTGCAACAAATAAGATAAATACTAAGTATTGGAGTAAAATCGCCATCTACATATGTAAGGCTTATCATTAAAAAAATTGTTGTTACCATTGTGCTTCGAAAGTCCATCCTCAATATAGTCTGTGTTCGACTGGAGGTGGACTAATACCTTGCTCCAGTCATCATCTCGCTCTAATCGCCAAATCAGCTTGCATAATATGTACAATATCTCTCTTCCCTTATCACTCGCTCTTTTTCCTAGACGTGTCGGCTTTTCCACAAAATAATTAAGGAGGGCAGGCTTGACTCAATTGCTGATGTTGTCGTCATCATCGTCCTCGATTACCGTGTTGTTGCAATTGTCGTGGTTCCTGCATCTGCATCTCTCTCGCTCTCGAGTGTTCCGCATTAATGACAATGCCAATCAGACGACTGATGACCTGTGCTGGGATGCTTGACCAAGTGCACATTAAAATGACATAAAGCTGGGCTCAGTGATAAGCGAGCAGTACTCTCCTCCACTCACCCGTCTTAATTTTTGTTATCATGCAAGACTGACTCGGAAAATAAGATTCTCGTTGTTGCAGCTGCAAGGTTGAACAGACAAAGATCATCATGCAAGAAAGTCAGAGTGCAGAGAAGTGCCGCAGAGTCATAATAATAGTAAATGGACACACTACCACACCAGCAGTCAAGGTATTAGCTCAGAGCTGCTAATAATCGTAACAAAAAGGGTCATTATTATTAGTGAATGTGAGTGAGAGAGAGAGAGAAGGAGTGCAAGGTGTGGTTGCACATATGTACAACTATTATCGTGTTGCCTTGATTATAATGCATGCAGTTGGGAAGACGGGAGCAGCGACATAACTTGTTTTGCCTCAAACCCGAAAAGTTTCAGTGCTCCACCACGAAACACAACAACAAAAGTTGCAGAGCTGCACTGATTTTTTTTCTCCACGGTGAGGTCGTGCGAGTGAGTAGTGTGTGATAAGGAGGAAGGTCACTGGACAACATTTTCTTTGGCTTTCTCGCCTTCCTTCCTTTTTCAGTTGATCATGTTGACTTTGACGAATTGGAGAACTTGACAGAGAAACATATAAGGTGCTGCTGCTCTTATTCCTCTTCTGTTTTATTCCATTTTCCTCCCATAAATAAAAAATATTGTACAAGGTGTGCTTGCGTGTGAGTGAGTTTTTTATTTTTACTTTTTTTGTTGGAAACAAAATAAAAAAGTGCTTCCCTTAAAAAATAAAGAAAGAACGCTTTTTGCGTGACAGAAAAGGGTCTGCTGATCCTTTTTTATATTAAGGGCATTAATTTTTAAGAGTTTTCTGGTGACCACAAAAGAAAATACAATTAAAGTGAGTATAGTAGTGCGTGTACTGCTGTTGTTGTGGTGGCCAGTGAGTGTCCTTCCTTTCTCCTCTTCTTATTTTATTAGTCACGTGAAAGACATAAGGAACGAGAGTGTGCGAGGAAAGATATAAGACACAATGGAGTCTGGGAACGGCGAAGGAGCGGCTGACTCAGCCACCAATCACGATAACGTCGCACCCTCTTCGGCAGCCGTGGAGTCGGGTCACGTTGACCAGTCCTCAGGACTCGTGGATCCTGACACGGGGATGGGTGCTGCCGGCGACTCTGGAACGGAGGGCATGGAGCGGGGCGCCCTGTCCCCACTCACCGGCTCCTATCTCCTCATCGTGCTCGCAGAACCTCATTCCGAGGAAGACCGTGAGGTCATCACTCAGAGACTGATTAAAGGTAAGCTCTCATATCATTCTGACCGGAAGTCAGACATCTTTCTTTGTCCAAATATTGACCAACGTGGCTGGAGTTCTGAAAGGGTAGAAGGAAAAGAAAGTTCACGATATACATATTGATCCATTCCGGGGCTGGATTCCATCCTCCAAATATCAAATTTTTTCCTCTTTTTGCATCATAATGAGATGCATGCATGTCTGTGTAGTAAAGTTTTGTGTCCAAAAAAAGTGGATACTCGACACTATACTATACTGTATTTTCATGATGTCCACAAGGAACAACGTGGAAAAGTTCCTACATACATTTCCATATAATGTTCAGTGTGCTCCACTATTATTATTATCATCATCCTCCTCTCTGCTCCAGAATACACTTCTGGGCATGACTTGGAAAAACGAGTTGCAGTCATGCAGAAGGCTTGCTTGCACACACCGAGAATAAAAAAAACACATGCAGTTTGTGTCGGCTGCTTCTGCTGCTGTGTGTGCACTTTCCCGTTGTTGTGGTAGACGGAAGACAAACTCTATGACGAAACGGAAGAGGAGAAGAAGTGGACGAGGAGAGTGTGGTTCCAGCACTGGAGCTGCTACCGCGTCTGCTCACTCCAAGCCGGCTACTCACTGTATTATTGAAGTCATGCCGTTCTCTCTTTCCAGCTTTCCTCCTCTGCTCCCCGTTTTCCATGCTTTCCTGTCTGCCGTGTGTCTTTTGTGTGCGGTGCTCTGGTCGCTCTCCTCCACTACCTCATTCCCAACGAACCGATATAACGCGACAACAACATGCATCCAGAATTACGGAGGCAGACACAATAATAAGCTGGTGGTGGTGCTGGTGCTGCTGGTTGGAGTGTGCCAGCCACCGTGTAAAATACTATAATATCCCTGCACGTCATACCTATGATTTATGCACACGTAGCTCTAAGAAGAGCTTTCCATTACTCTACCTAACTGTTTCTCCTTTTTAAAGGCTGCAACAAAGTTTTTTTTATTGTGGAGCACCACCACCACCACCGCACTAGCACCAAGTACAAATAATGCGTATACTTTTCCCATAACATTTTTGTTTTGTTCGATTGTTGTTGTGAAGGCGAAATCTTGCCCGTGAAAGAAAACTTTTTTTTCTCCACTAATAATATAGGGTCCACAGACACAGCCAGATTTATGGAATGATCCAGACCCGCAGTCTTATTGCTTCCTGCATGTTTCTTCGAGAAAATTACTTTTTGTGTCACTTCCATTATTCCTCTCCTTCTCAGACGAACCGACACAGTAGAGATATTACTTTTTCGAGTAGTAGTACAAATGAAGAAATCATAATTGCATTACTCCATCATTTTAATTAACTTTCCCAGATTTGTTCAGCTCTTTCGACACGCCCTCCCTTTCTTGTCAACTTTTCCCCTTTTTTTGCATGCTCATTTGATTGTTTTGGAAGGAACCGCAATATCCAATTTGTACATCAAAGTGATATACCATGTGTGTCTGCTTTATTATTCCTACATTTTCAAACTTTTCCTGTCACTCTTCATTCTGCCTTCAAAGGGAAGCTGGAACTGCACAAATTTTTTTAGTCCCTCGGGACCTGCCTTTTCCTCCTGTCATTTCCATAAGCACAAAAGAGGATTGCTCTTCTGGAGTTTTCTGCGACAAAAAAAAGAAGGAAAATGAACAGTTTTACCTTTTTTCTCTCTAAACTCTTTCTTTTTTTTAGAATAAAAGCTACTCTTTTTTTCAGGAGGATAATTAAAACGAAGGGAAAAAGAAGAGTATAAAAGATCGACCGACATCTCCATAAAAATGATTTTTATGATGGTGGATCGCAAATGCCGGTGATGTGTTGCATAGACATGTCATATTACATTATGACTATCCTTTTTCTTTTCTTTTTTTATATTCTTGTAGCAAAACTCGCTCCGTTAAACTTTTGCTTCATTGACTTTTTTTGCGCTCATAAAAATTCAGAGAAGTAAGCATGGCTAGGGCATTCATCTTCTTTTTCCTGCTCCCGTTCCTCATCTTCCGTTTTTACTCCTGCCTATTTTTTTTCTCCTGCATCACCATCATTTCAGGACAGGCGTTGTGGCAATGACGTATAACATTTTTGTTGGAGCGCTCCATGCGTCTATATATGTAGAGTAATACGTGTGTGTGTGAGATAGCTCTAATGTAATAATGTCATTGTGAGAGAGAGAGTCTGGCTCGCTCTGTCGGTCCTTGTGTTGATTCATATGAATTAAGAATGAAGTGGTGTGGCTTCATCTGAAAAACTGTATTTTATTTCTTCTTTTCTCACACACCACATATATATATATACATGTGAGAAAGAGGCTGTATGAGCGAGAAGGAAAAATAAACTCAGACAACTCATTTGTTCAAATGGAGGAAATGGAGGAAAATGCTGTGAAACCTGAGCAGCAAAAAAAAGCAGCGTATATAATATAGCGCCGGAGCTCCAAAAAAAAACAAACTCCTTTTTTGCTTGGCAAGCACGTTTTTTATAATTCTAAAAGTAAAGGTTTTTAAAGGATTTCGGATTTGGATTCGACTTTCATAACTTCTTCTTCTTCCTCCTCCGTTTTTTCTTCTCCTCTTCATTGCGGGTAGTAAAAGCGTGAGCATGGTCTCACTTGAGTTGTTGTCTATTTTTGGAGATATCTTCCCCCACTTCGGTCTCTCCTCTGAATCACCAAGATGCATGCTTCTTCCTCTCTGCTTCTACACACAATCTCAATTTTTTTTAGCACACACATCACATTTCAGTGATTTTACATGCTATGCATATGTATTCATATTAGGAGGAAAATATATTGCCCTTTTTTATGGAGTGCTTTTTTCCTTTCGAATTCCTAATAATAACAATGATGATATGCTTTCACGCTGTGTGAGATTCAAAATGTGTAGTTGAACTCTTGTAACAAACGATGTGTGTGGACTGCAGCAGCTGTTGTGTTTTTTTAAACTCCCTCCCCATCTTATCTTCACGTCATGAATAATAGGAAAAACAGAGAATGGAACAAGAAATCCATACGTCTTGTACCCTTCTCCTTCGCCACCTTCCTTCCCAATAAAAAAATATTCTGGAGCGGCGAGAAAACCAATGGCCATGTCATGATTTCGCTCTTCTTGAAATAAATGAAAATGCAATCGTAAAAAAAACTCTAACTGCTCGCGGCACTGACAGACAACTTCATTTCAATTTCTCTTCCATCCTCCCATTGCAATATTGTGGATGCAGGATTTAATTTTATTTTTTCTGTGAAATAAAAAAAAATTCTCTATGTAACTCCTCCAACTTATTTTTTTTGAGAATGCTTCCAGAAATCCTTGTTTAGTGCGTTATCATCAAAACTCATTCCTAACACCATTTCTCCCCTTTTTTTGGTTCATTTTCAATCTCGCATGTTGTCAGTGAAGTGTCGGATGTTGTCTATTTTCTTTCCCAGAAAAATAAAAGCTGAAATCCTCCGACGTTAGCTGGTGAGATCATGACAAAGACGATCATGGTAATGCATGTTCCCAATGTAGACACACTTCTTCTTTTCTACGTGAAAAGGAGTGAGCTTTTGAGCTGAGCTGCTTTGTGCTCTATAAAAATAATGGAGTAGTACTTGTTCAGCTAACAAAAAAAAACTTTCTTTTTTTTTGTGTTGTTGTTGATCCGTGCAACATTGCAGTCAGTCACTCGTCTGTGATCGACTGACTTCCCTGAGCCACTGTTTGTTTCCTTTTCTTCACCAAGTGAATGTTGTTTGCAGAGTCTCTGAGCTGTGTAGACGTAGACGTAGACACACATACCATTCCACATGAAGGAATAGAAGGACTTTCTGGAAAAAGATGATAAATACATGTGTACCACTCGTATACAAGATGCACACACATTGCTTTAGCCTTTTGTTACATGAGAGAAGAAGAATATAATGTTTGTAGTAGTAAGAGCAAGCATGTCTTATTTTTTTGTGGAGGAGTTCACTCCAAAATATCCTCCACTCCATGCTTCACTTGAAAAACTCTAAATACTGTAGTAGTCTGGTCACATAATAGAGTCACGATGCACGTTAGCTCGCGAACAAGGTACGTACTGAAAACATGAAGAAAAAATGGAAAAGTGCACAAAGGAAAAAATGGGACCGGCGGACTATTTTATTGTTAAAGGGAGAGCAAAGACGAGAGACTGGCTAAATTTCTCGTAGGCAGAAGTTTTTGGAAGGTGCCGCATTGCAGATGCATAACTAGGAGAAATATCCTCCGTTCCAGAGCAATGCCAGAGCGAAGCAGTAAAAATATAGGAGGTGCACGTTGTTATTCTCCATTGTGAGGAGAAAAAATGTGAGCAGCGGAGCTCTCACTTCTACTTCTCCAGACTGCTCCACATTATTGTGTCACTCCAGTTGCAAAAAGTTACAGAACAAAATATATTCCAGGCTTTATTAAGCATATCCTGAGATGATGATGATGATGATCGTGGTGATCATGATTACCATGTCTTTTCCCTTCATGTTTAACCTTATCAAAAAAATTTCATAAAAAGAGCAATAAATTTTTTTTTTCACGGGATTCATAAAAAACATAATGTGATTTTTTTTCTCTGTCGTTGTTCTGCTAAAAATTCACACGATGAGGGAGAAGGCGCTGTGCGCCGCTCTCTCTCTCTGTGTGTGCAGAGAAGACGAGTGAGAGAGAAGGAGAGACTTTATTATTAATATTTTTCAAAAGTGTGAATCTGTCTCACACATGTAATTTAATCTGGTCGCTGCCGTGCTTGGTTGGGTGAAGGGGAAAAATAACTTTGTGTACTTTTTCAGGCACATTCTTCAGACGAAGAATTCCATTAAGTTGTCATATAACACTCTGAGCATATCATGCATATCGGATCGCATACATTTTTTCATATATGTATATTTTCTGGTCACATGTATACAAGGAAAAACATAGTTTTGCAAAAGTTTCAAATTAATGAAGAAAGAATCTCGACGGTATGGTAGTAAAAAAAGTTGTAGCATGCATCACCACAATCCGAGCTTCTCTTGTAGCCAGCCATAATGCCATAATGTATCATTGTTAAGTGAGCTAAATAAATGAGCAAAAGTAATTTTTTTATTTGTGTGTGTGTTTGTGCGGTTGTTCCTCTTTCTCTGGCTGTCCGGCTTTCCACCAAAAATTAATACCAGTAGATCAAGCTCCAACTCTAAGGAAGCCGAGAGAAGTTTAACAAACCACATAGAAGAGAGACATTGTTACCAGCAAGAAAATCTTGGTGTTTGTAAGAATCAAATGCTATGAGGTAGATGCGGTGGATCTATTCCTTATTCTCTCTCTCTCAGAAACTGAATGAATGGTACAATAATGTGCGGTTTCGGCAACTCCACGCATCACAGATTTTTCACAGATTCGTAAAGATACACAGATGAATGTAAGATGCACACATGAAAAAAGATAATCCTGAAACATTGATGTACAGTGTAGAAAAATAAGAACAATGTGAGAGACAAGGGGAACAAGTGTAGTTTGTGTGCTTATCCCTTGTTCAGCTTTTTTTTCGTGATGATGATCATCATCATCTCATGATTGCAACGTTTTTTGGTGTTGTTCCGCTGACTCATCTAATTGGATTCTTTTATGGTATCATTGTTAGCAATTCTATTTTTTTGGCAAAATAACTCAAAGAATGAAAAAAAGTAAGACGAGAGTAGTATAATATGCAAGCTTGGTGCATTTTTCCTTTGTGAGTCAGGCCAGTTTTTGTATACAGTGTAGTAACTTGGCACAGAAGAGAAAAGAACAAAAAGTGCTACCTAACTTATTTCGTATCCACTTTTTTTAGCATTTTCAAATAGAAAAAAAAATGAAGTCAAAGTCAGTCAAATGATGACTTTCGGTTTTTAGATGACGCAGCAGCAAGCTAAAAAGTCTTGTAGATTGTGGACACATTTTTTATTGCATTTCGTGCAAAAATGGTTGATTGAAATTTAGCTTTTTTTTCTGAATAGAAAAAAAGGGACACGCTAAGCCTGAGCATTTGACTACAGTTGATTGAACATCACGAGAGTTGTGCAAGCAAACTTATTTTTAGTGATCCAGCATCATCATGGCACCATACTACCTTTCATCATGATGAAAACACATTCACTATTATTATTATTTAGTTCTTTGCTTTGCCTATCGTGTTTGTGACGTGTCCTCAAAAACACGCTGGCAGAAATGCATTCATGCTCGTTTCTAAGAGCATAAAAATTGGGTACACTTTTTTAATGAGAAATCAGACACCACCAGGCGCATTGCTGCTGGCACAACTGCATAAAATCTAGGGAAAAAATGTGAGCAGCATATTTGTGGCTCTTCGAGATAACCATCAGTAAACACGCTAAATATTATCATTTTTATTTTTATTATGCAATTTTTTCATACAAACAAACCCATCACTCATCCATATTCATATATTTACCCAGACCAGATAGAAACCAGAAAGAAACTTGAAAACTAATGAAAATATTACTCAAGCACACATTGAAACGAAATTAAGCCGGCTTCAGTTTTTTTCTGTAGTCTGGCCCGACTCCCCCGAGCTTCAAAAAATATCCATAGTAAATGAACCAGGCATCATAAAAAGCGTGGTGAGTTCGAGTCCGACTCATCATCCGCATCATCAAAGCATGAAGAAGGAAATGACTGATCATTATCATAATTCTGTGTCTGCATGCACTCACTCACTATGAATCTCCCATAAATATATAGTACAAATTTCGTATGCCGACTATTGACGCTTTATGAAAAAAACGTAAAATACAAAAATGAATAATATTTTTTCCAGTGAGCGCTGGTCGGATGAGTGCAAGCAAGCATTACAAATCATTAGTTATGATTATGGATTTTTTTCGCAGAAGAGGATCATATATTATATGCACACACATACACACAAAAAAGATAGATACAAGGACACTCTAGCAAAAGTAAACAACCCTTGTGGTTCAAAAAAAAAATCTATTACGTAGTGTGTGTGTGTGTGTGTTTTATTGAGTTGTAGGTGGGAATGAAGTGGCTTTCACACAAACAAGTGTGTGTGTTTGTGTGTGTGTGCAGATGTGTCTCAAGTACATTTGAATCTGGTGCAGGCCGGTGCATTCTGAAAGTGCACTTGTAAATTATTATCATTGAACGGTGAACCACTTGTCTTCTTTTTTTCCCTGATGCCTGCCTTGAGATATTTTATGGTTTTTCTCTTTCACTCTGGTCCTTAAATTATTGGCTATAATGTTTGTCTAGGTATGGTCAATAAAAGTGACATAGGAAAAAGGCTGTAGCCTTACTACTTTTCATTCCACTTTTTTGGATGAGAGTGAGCTGAACAGGGGAGCCGTTAACGGCACCATTATATCCACAGTGTGCACATGTGGTTAAAATCAATCAGCAGTAATTCAAGTGGAAAAAGCAGGAATAGCGTTTGCTCTTTGCTTTTCATTCTTATCTGGCTTGTTCCTAATAATAGAATTGATCAGAGAGCAAAAAAAGTGAGGAGATGAAAGGAGGCGAGGAGAAAAGTGCACTTTTTGAAATGAGATGACAAGTGATGATTAGCACAGAAAAGAATGCAATAACCATGTAACTCTGTGTTTCAATCAGTAAACCTATTGAGAGCGACAACGCCCGATATTTAGCAGCAGACCTGTTATCAATGTATCTACTACAACACCAGATACAATAACAACAATAATAACGGCAAAAAAGTGTGCACAATCTGCACATTTTTTCTGTACCTGACACAAAAAGAAATTGGCTCAGGTTTTGCTGCAGTATTATTAATAAAGCAATCCGTTTTTTTTGTTACGCGATTGGATCGCACAACATGCCTAGAACTATGCTTCACTACATCCGCCTTATCATTATCTTATTAGCGCTCAACAGAGAGATTTTTAAAAAACTATTCAAATGAATGAAATTTTACGATATTGGATTATGAATGTGATAAGGATAATTTAGTATCAATAAATTCCTCAGTTCAAACATCACGATTTTTTGAAAAGCAGTAAATTTAGAAATGTTTCAAACTTTGCTTTACATTTTTATGGGCATGTGCGCAAATAAAAGTTTTCTATTAGGATTTAGTCATCCGTTAACAGATAATAAAAAATGGAGAGATGAAAAGGGTTTCATAGTTTTACGATCTGCCCACCCTCACTTTTTTCTGCTTGTTGCATTATTGTACGCTCCTTCATCTGATCATTTGGCACGGTCAAGAATTAAAGGAACAAAAAAAGTGGGGACTATAAAGTCAGGTAGATACGTGGCTGCAAATAACTGTGAAGTAACGACCATTCACTTTTCTGGGTGGTGCACACACCAATCTTACAAGGTACTTCTTGATAATCTGCAGCAGCAGCAATAGCAGTGGAACACTAAAAAAAAGTGAACAGTAGCTGTGCTACAATTGTGGTGTCATTGAATCGTGTAAAGGATCGAAAGTACAAGCGTGTTGATGGTTTTGTTCAGCCGTGGAGCAGGTGCTTTTCTTTTGCTCAATGCTCCGTAAAGATGACTTGAAATGATAGCCTATTAGTAATGCCTTCAATTACTTTTCAAAACTTTTTTATTACAGAAACTTGATCACAGTAGTAGTTTTTTGTGATAACCATTTCAGTATTTTTTTTTGTCCTGATGCAAAACTCTTTTTCATAGTGCATCCAAAAAAAAGTATAGGGAAACCCTTTTTAGCCATGCCACACCGGTCACATGAATTTTACATAGTTCATTCGACGAACCGGTAAGCGCTGCGGTAGCACGTGCAAATGCTCTGGTGGAACGTTCTGTGCTCATCTTCATTAAAATTTCTGTTGGAGAAGCTTAGGAAAAATCCATGAAAGCGCCAACGAGAAAAATAGTTGTGCAAGTCTTGTTGGAAAATTGCACGGAAATATTTATGAGATGGTTGCATTTTTTATGACGAGGTAGCATGCTGCTCCTTTTTTTAAACAAAAAATGTAATGCACATCCTTCCTTCCATAGGCATCATCTTAAATATTCATGCACCAAGTCAAATTCTGCATCTCGCGACAATCATTTCATGTCTATATGGTCAAAGTCATTACTGACACCTTGAGTGTGGTTGGTTCGGAGAACTCATTGATTTCCTCAACATCACTTTTGTAATAGTAATTAAGGTTCGAGGACATCCTCAAGAATGATGATTTCATAAAGCCTTATCATTCTAACTAATTATACGTGTCCAAGAATTTTGGCATTCTGTCTATATCGTTAAAATTAAGTGAAGCAATGAGTGCTCGGATGACATATTATCGTAACTCGTGTCCGTTGGCCCGTGTTCGTGATGATAACCTTTCACCAAAGCAGCCAACCAATAACCTTTCTACGTTTTAGCAAACTTATACTTTTGTAGAAGAAGACTTAGCCTCTGTCAGCAGAAGTGGTTCGTATGTCTGGTAGAACATGGTAGTGGTTCTTATCTTCCTCACATCACGTCCGCACGCTTTGTGTGAGTAAATTGGATTTGCTTTTGGGAAAGACTAATTAATTAGTCATTTTTTGTGTTTGAAAAAGAAGGATGAGAGGTTGAGCTGAATAAATGTTACATGGCATTCTAAATAATTCCATTTCCTCATGACTTTCATGCATACGAATTGCCTAATTTCTTTCCGAAAATGTTATCCACTCTCACTCTCTTGTCGGCTACCGGCACGTATGAACACATTGTAAAATTAAAGCGGGATTGTATCATGCACAAGTGGAGTGGAATGAAAAACTTCTTTTAGAATAATATCTTTCCGCTTTATTCCCTCCATATATGCGCATAAAAAAATCGTGTCGAGACTGCTGCAGAGATGTGAAAATGTATAGCAGCAAAAATTGATGCTTCTGACTGAGTGGCAAAAAAACGAGGACCGAAAAAGTGATACAAAAAGCAAGATCGCGAGCACGGTTCACCGAAAATTTTAAGCAATTTATGCAGGTTTCGCAGACGAAATGCAAATCACTGGAGTGACTCTTTGTCAAAGTGGTCTGGGGACTAAATGACTCAAAAATGAGTGAATTAGCTCGATGACTTGCGTCATTTTATTTCACGATTGAGTCATTTTTAGGTTATTACTCTTGTGTGGCAGAAAGGACGAAACATCAATGATGACGTGTCAACATGATGATGATGAGCATCAATTTGAACGTCTTTGAAGGAAAGGACACGTTCGAGCTGTGATTTATGGGAAAATAATGAATGGAGGTTGCTGTGAGTTGGAGGCAGTCATAAATAATTAATGATTGAGCAATAATAGAAACACGCACATTAGTATGACCACACTTTCTCTCTCAAATTCTCGTATTTCATCTCAACCAACATAATATGTACATATATGTATGTGGTTAAATATAACAGAGCTGAGCTGGGCTTCAGTCAGTAAACTTGTGCCATTTTTTTCACGCTGTCATCCTCACAATCAGAATAATGTATGACTTACCTTTTTCTGTGGAAGGTGTGAGCGCACAAGTTGACAACTTCAAAGTCATTTCCCTCTTCCTGTCGTGATCCACCGTTCCAATTTATATATGTCAACCACCATAACTAACCCTCGCTCGTGGTAAGTAAAGTGGCAGTGATGATAATGATGCTATTTCCCACGACAATGTAATTTCCGAAGCAAAGTATCATTCCGCACAAACAGAGGAACAAAATATTAGGTAATTGACCCATAATACACAAATTGCAATGGATGACATGGCAGATTAATGGTCCGAGCCGAGCTGACACGTTTTGGTTCACCGAACGCCCCAGACCTCCAGCCTCCAACTACAAAACACCTCCATCACACCTTATCCTATCTACTTAAAGTATATATTTGCAAAAATTCGGAATACATAAGATACTTGCAAAATACATAGATATAAAAAAAATTCGTACGTTCCTACATACAGTACTATGAATATTCAATATGCAAATGAGATGACCTGTTTTCCCTCCCATCATCTCGTTTTCATTTCCTTATAAGGCATACACAGCTCCTCATTTGCATATTTTTCACTTACTACACAGAACTCTTTTGTTACCAGTAATATGAATGACCTGAACGGGTTAATTTATGCTAAATCCGCAATACAAATAATTTCAGTTCTGATTTGCATAAAATCTTTTGTTCAAATATGCTAAAAGCTATATTATTTTGTTGGATTGCACAGGACTTAAATCTTGGGATATGGATTCATCCCATGTTGACCTGACCTGTGAACTTTTAAACTTGGCTAATGCCGCCCCTGAAGGTGATGAAGCAAGAAACGGTACGTTAAAACTTTTTTGCATAATACTTTTCTCTGCCGCTTCCGGGGTGGAATATTTTATATCTGTTGATGTATTTATTATGCAATTCTCTTGTACAACGAAGTAGTTTGTATGTTATGCGTGAGCTGGAGAGAAATGATGTGATGGCGGCGGGTTGAGTGATCCAGACATGACTAAAGTTTGAGGTGTGTTGTGTTGCTTTATAAATAATTCAGGGGAGAAGTTGGTGCAATGGGCTTCGGAGAACTTGGTTGTGGAAGTAAGTGAATTTATTAATCTAATCAATAAATTAATTAACATGACTAAAGTACATCTGACAAGGATTTTGACTTTTGACTAATAAAAACCAGAAACGAAAATCATGAATAATTGTTTAACGATTTAATTAAAAATATTTCTAAAAATTTCTTAAAAAACACTATTAAACTTACTTCATAGAAAAATAATATTTTAAAACCGATATGTTCGGGGCGAAAACTGAAAAACCTGACTGACCACTAGACGACTGAAGAGAACGATAAACTTTCAGGTTTTAATGTTTTTTATTTAATCCGAAATTACTATCGTGTTCAAGGTGCTCATCCACTGTCAAGTGAACACGTTGCTCCAGTGCATGAAGAACCTCCTCTCCAGCTTCACCCGACACAGACACATCATCCACGCCGGCTACACTTTCCAAGGGAGTGGCTCATGGATTCTCCAGGTTCATTATTATTCTTCTTTGCCTTCCAAAAATACCTGCTTCGTTTTTTTTCACTGCTTCCGTGCATGGCAATGTAGACAACAAGTAAATGTAGCAGAAAAGTTCCCTTCACCTTTTTGACTGGGTAGAAAAAGGGAAAGTGGGTTGTTGCACGAACTTTTTTAGGTGAAAATTATGGGAGAAAGAAAATTGCTTTTTTCAATTTTTTCCCTGCTTTCCAGGAAAAAGTAATTTTGACGCTTTGCATTTTTCATTTCCTTCTATTTTTTAAAACTTTTTTTTTGCAAAAAAAAATATTTTTTACAACAAAAAATGTTGACGCATGACACGGAATTAGGACGGGACATTTTCGGTGACGGACTTTCTGGAGATCTGGGCGGAGCCGGAAGTGACGCGGATCTTGGGCGCGTACAAAGGTGATATTAGCGTATCGATTCACTGTGCGACTGAGAACGGTTGGACTGAGGAGCGACTCCGGAAGGAGTCCTTTTCCAAACTGTGCCAAGTTCGGATGAACCCTCCGGACAGGATTATGGGCCACTCCTCCGGACGCAATGTGTGGTCTCGACTCGGTGCTAGACAGGAAAAGGCTCAACCAGGTGCACCCGAATATTGGCCACTTTTTCGGGAACGTGATGGAAAGAAAATTGCAGGGTGATCCGACCACAGACCACCACTTCAGTATGAAGATGGCACAGGATATGTCGGATCCACAACCAGGCCCCTCCTCCGATCTCCTCGTTAGTCTTACAGAAACTGGACACAGGATGGTGGAGAATCTTAGGAACATCAATCTGAGACCACAGCACTGCTTTCGGGAGAGCGTGATAGAACCTATCAATCTGTACCATAAAGTGGGTCATGGCAAGCTAGATATGTATGTTCTGAACCCCACGAAAGACTCGAGAGAAGTGCGCGAGTTTCTTCACAAGTGGCACAACTCTGACTGCAACTCGTTTGTCCAAGCAAAAATGTCCGTGAAAGTGGAGCCCGGCAAGGAAATGTCTTATCCTGTTCTCAACCTTGTGTCCATTTGTGCTCTCCTCGTGTGGCAGCCGGATAACCCGAGGGAGCCTATAACCAGAATCCTGTTCCCCGGAAGTACCCCGCAACAGAAAATATTCGAAGCCTTGAACAAACTGAAGCATTTGGAGTTCCTGAAATACCCTATTTGCTCTCAGAAGACCCTCGCTGCCTCCCACAAAAGTCGGGCGAGATCCGAACGTGTGATATCAGGAGCGAGACATCACCTCTCCAGCTCCGCTACCAGAATGTCCCAGTACGAAAAGACTGGTGGGGAACAGGTAGTAGACTCGGCTGCTCCTTCAGCCAGATCCGTGTCCGTGCACAGGGCGCCTACCTACTCCAGCGTGCCCAGTAGCAAGTATGGAATCCGCGCCAAAATGCAACAACAATCGACGAGAAGTGACTCTGCCTCAACCGTAACAACAACAGCGGAAGCTGATAAGGAGAAAGAAATTTTGAAGGAGGAACCAACTTCAAAAACTCCCGTCACAGATAAAGAAAGGAAGAGCCGGGAAAAGGAGAGAAGACGGAATGAGCCGCAGCGAATCATCTCGACAAAACCGGAAAAGAAAAACATTGAAGGGAAAGATAAGTTGGAGAAAGATAACATGGAGACAGAATCTGCCACAAAGAAAAGGGAACACCGAGTCTCGTCCAGACGGATAGACACTTCCCTATCCAAGTCACTTATCAGTACGAACAAGGGCACGTCCTCTTCCGCCACGTCTCTCGCCTCCGTCACAGGAACACCTTCCTCCGCAACAAAAACGGCCACCTCCCGAGTCGCCTCAAGGATTGACACCGGCGTGAGAAAAATTGTGCCCGCCAGTCCTGCCAAGAGGGATGGTGGTGAAG